>VDFB02053941.1:60788-145377 GCA_007258455.2 Sequoia sempervirens | reverse complement strand
TATACCTTGATGCATCGTGCTTAGGCGTGTTATCAAACATAAAGTAAGTGACCCTTTGAAAATCCCAATCCTTGATAAGCAAATCATCATCATCTATCATCACCATCTCTAATAAAGTCTCGACCAATCATGGACTTGTTGGATCCCCTTGTCATCATCTCATTTCCACGCTAACATTGCATCATGAATAGTCCATCATGCATCCATCCTACATCCATCATGCATCCATCCTGCATCTGCAAATCATCGGTATTCTGCATATCATCTCACATGCATCATAATATAGATCTGTTAGTCTAAACATCTCATAAATCATCCATTTACAGAATCATCCATAGCATATCACATCATCAATCTCATCCATCTCATATCATATCATCATTTAAGTTGTTTAGGATAATATAGCTTTGTTATTCTAAGCATCTTAAAATCATCTCATTTGCATCATCATCCATAACCATCCATTTTGAACCTCTTTATCGCGAGATCGACCCTCAAATCGAATCTTTTCGCTTGATCTCTCGAGGGGGCAATGTACCAGTGTACTTCTTTCCACTGGGGCATCTGAAAAAATCATGAAATTTTTAAATTTCGATTGTGGCAAGTTATTCTTTGAACCAACGTAACAAGTACATTACTTCAAAGAGGGGCAAAATGTAGACATGCAAAATTCACATTATGCATTCGATCGGATTCAGTCAAACTAGGTGTTGCATTAGGCCCATTCATCACTTTAATCCATTCATTAAATAATCTCCTTTATCAAATAAACATTATCATTCAACCTTCATCTTGCATCATCCATTTAAATTAAATAAATCAGGACTTCATTTAAATCAAATCTTAAATTATATTCCATCATTTTCTAATTTAAATAAATCAATTATCAAAGTCCAAAATGTCAACTCACCTAATCAGCATTAATCAGCATAATCATCATCTAATCCTAATCTAATGCTAATCCCATCCCACTTGCATTATCTAGATCTAGCCATTTGCACAATAAATCAATTTTATTGATTTATTAAAACCTCATTTTCTCTCAACATGACAAGTCAAACAGGCATTTATTGCTCTTCTTTCTTGTCCCCTCTCAAAATTTATTGCAAATTTGAATTCAAAATTTCCCCTCTTGGGCACTCTTCCCAAATCTTGCACATACATCAACTAATCACATGATGACAAGTGTCCTCAACTCATTGGCTTGTTTTTGATCCCACATTGGTCCCTCTTCAACACTTGGCATTTTGAAAATCTTTAAATAGGTGCTTCATCTTTGAGCAAATCCTTCACAATTTCATGCAAGGTTACTCTCTTCATTTGAGATTTGATCTTGTTCATCATCAATCCATCATCTCCATTTGCATTTTATCATTTGAGCTTTGATCAAGGATTGGGAAAGGGTCACTAGCACATGTGACACCAATCCAACTATGGAATAGGTAGCTTGCTTTTGTTTTCATAATGCTTTAGTCTTTTTATCATCATTTGTGACATTTTGAAAGCATTTGTAATGGATTTCATAGAGGTATTTTGATAGAGTTTGCAAGGAACTAACCCATGCTTGAAGTTTAGTTCTTTGCAGATTTTAAAAGGATGCCTACAAGTTCATGTCATTAGGAAAGTTGTAAGGGTTGTTTCCTTGTCCAAAGGGGTCCATTTGTATTCTCTTTCTTTGTAGCCTAGTTTCAACCATATAATATTTTCTCAAATCAGGGAGGATTAAAGATAACCAAATTTATGTACTATGTTTCTTTGAATTTTTGGAATAAGGAGTGCAATAGTGACAATGTTGTCTAAAGGGGATGTTAAATGCAAATGATATTGAGGACTAAAATTAATGGTACATGACACTATGTTTTTTTGGATTTTTTGAATAAGGGGTGCAATAGTGACAATGTTGTCTAAAGGGGATGTCAAATGCAAAGTGATAATGAGGACTAAAAATGATATGACACTATTTTTTTTTTGAATTTTTGGAATAAGGGGTGCAATTAAATGAAAAGTGATAATGAGGACTAAAATGAATGGTGGAAGACTAAAGTGTTTAAAGGTATGTTATGCAAAATGCAAGGTATAAGGAAACTCTAAGGTGTAATCAATTTTGGTAGAATTTTAGGAAAGGTTTACTAACCATTCAAAGCTTGGTCAATATCTCAATTTTAACTGTCAACGGATTGTTTGTTGGACTCAGTGAAATGACAAGGTGACAAAGTGAGGTTTCCTAACTAGACTTATGAGTTGGAAACATCTCACAAAGGGAGAAAGACTTTAAAGGATTGATTTTGGCTTAGTCCAAATGACAATCTACTTTTGAAGGAAAAGGGTTCACAAAGTATGGCATGTTTTCCTATTCTAAAGTTTGCAAAAATGAGAACCTAAGAGTTTTTTTATGTTGAAATATGGGGGTGGATCCTAAGATGCAAGTAAAAAATTGCAAAGGTAGACCTATGGTAAAAGCTAAATGCGAGCTAAAAGATACAAAAATGGATGATTTGAGCAAATCTTCTTCTGGTTTTTGAACAAAGACCACTGGGAAAAGATGTTTAGCAACAGATTGAAAATGTTAGGTCTCGGATTTGGACAGTGACAGTGATTTTTCTAAATGACAGGAAAATGTGTTGTTTGAGGTATCAAATGTGTTGTAGAGTCTCAAATGTGTTGTAGTTTTAGCAGATGCATTGTTCAAGACCACAAATACATTTTGGCAGGTCAATTACATGGTTTAGTGTAGCAAATGCATTTCAGTATAGATAGATGCATTTCTCAATTTGTCAAGTGTGGTTTAGCAGGTCAGATGCATTGCACAGAGTCTCAGATGCATTGTAGTATGAATAATGTTGGGTTTCCTTATCATTTTGGAAGATTTTTGAGATCATTTCAATTTGATTATGTTTTTATAGATTTGTGAAGGATGTTTTATGTGTTCATTGGTTCAAAAAACACTTGGAAAACACATGATTTTGTCTTTGAAAAAAAATCACATTGAAAACAAGCACAACCTTATGGATGGCAAGGACTATATTCATTGGATTCCCACTTGGATTTCTCTAGCCATACTTATTCTTAGTTGGTGACTTAGAAGCTTGGCCACACTGGCTCCCCTCCACAACACTCACTTCTCTGGATCAACCAAGCTTCAATTTCTCATGACTCCCATGAAAAAATATTCACCTCTACTAAGACCTGTGAGAACGTGGGATGGCTTAGCAACGATCGTTGTTGCACCAACAAATAGAAAGATATTTTGGCAACTGCATAAATGGTTTTTAGTAAGGGAACCCATTCAGGTGGTCACACATGAGGCAAGATTAGCTCTGATAAGGAGGAATCCCAGCCTGAAGAGGTTACGCTCTATAGGTTTTCACACACCACATGGGTACTAAGGGAATCACTTATTTGCATGACACATCTACACCTATAATACTAAGTTTTCCATTAGCATTCACATTTGTATACCATTCGAGAGTAGCTTGGCTTTAGCTTCGTTACCGGTTTGAGTCACCTTGGGGTGAGTACTTTTTCCCTCCAAGGAAGGCCCAATTCCTAAAGTCAATAACAATTTCTCTTGCACCTAGGATTGCATAAATGTGTAACGGGAGATGATACTTTTATTATTGAATCGGGGTTACACAAAAATGAAAAGACTTGTTCATTTTAATGCCCAAATTAAAATATGTGGGTGGAAAAGTAACAACCTATAAGTGTTTTTGTTTCCCAGGATCACAACAAGGTGCAATAGAATTGCATACACACTAAGAAGTTATTTCTACACCACAAGACACGCAAAAAACATGTTCATTTTTAACCCAAATTATTATGAGACAAGCAAGGTTCTTTTTAATCCAATGCTATGAGAATGCATGTAAATTTTAGCCTTGATGAGTTTCAATGCAAGTTGTGTTCATTTTAATCCCATGAGTGAATGCATGTTCATTTTAAGCCATGAAATGTAAATGCATGTTGTTTCTGATTGCTTTTTTGTTTGCTTTAGGATAGTAAAAGAGTTATAAAATCATCAGCAAACAATGGTTAGAATCTCCTTCTAGCTTGCCACATGCTACAAACAACTCTGGATTAGTAAACCAAAAATCCCTAATCTTCTAGACTAAAAAGAGAAATCTGGGAAATATTGTCAAAAACTAAAAGCAAACCTTTACTAGGAAGATGCGTCATTCTTCCTATCAAATGCATTGCAACAATGAATGCATTGGTCAGGCCTATAGATGCATTATAGAAAATCAAATGCATCATTCGGGCTATCAGATGCAGCTTGGTATTGCGGATGCATCGTTCCCAAAGTCAAATGTGTTGCAATGCATCAAATGTGGCTCAGAAAGTTGCAATTGCAGCGTTTCGTACCTGTACCTATGAAAATGATGAAAAATTGTACAAAAATCTGCAAAAAGGTGTTTTTGGCATCGAGTTCACCAATGTAACTAGGGCAAAAAGTTAGGTTAGCATGAAAACAAATGCATAAACAAAACCCTAGTTAAACAATGGAGTACAATGGAGTAAAAATACATAAAACAAAGAAAATCTTCACCAAGAAGCCTTCATGCACTCTATGATTGACCTTGATTTCCCTTCTCCATTTGCTAAAAAAATGATATTTTCCCTTAGATTTTTATGAGCAACTACTGACCTATGACAAAGCCCTAAGTAAATATTGAAGGATACTATTCAATAGCTACAATGTCCTTAGAAATTGCAAGTATGGAGTATGCTAGCAAGAAGTCAAGAGGTATGAAGTGTGTCAAATGAGGTTGAAATTACCTTTTTATAGAAAATTCAATTTTGGATGAATGGCTAGGATTGTTAGATGAGAGATTCCCTAAGATCAAAGGCTGAAATTAAATGTGACAACCATAAATTAGGGTTAGGGAAAATTTTGAAATGAAAAGATGAGATTTGATTTTAGAAAAATCAAATCAATGGACAAGAATGCACGTGACAAGAGGATATTGGGCATGAAAAAAGAGGTTGTTGGAAAATCAAATAATAATTTAAAATTATTTGATTTTAAAGGCTGAGTTGACATTTTGAAATAAAAATTAATTTAATTCAAAAGTGGTGGAGTCATGTGAGAGTAAATAATGATTTTAAATTATTTCCTTGGTGGGAAAAATAGAAAGTGGACAATTTTAAATAAATGATTTATTTAAAATTAGAAAGAGCCAAGGTGGATAATAATTAAATAAATTATAGAAAATTATTTAATTATAAGAAGACATAAGAAATTAATGACGTATTTAAAAAATAAATAAAAGTTTATTTATTTAAATAATCAGGAAGAAATAGTGGACAAAATAAAAATTAAATAAATTTAGGAATTTATTTAATTATAGAGGGACATAAGAAATTAGTGACGCATTTAAATAAAATAAACATAAGGGTATGTGCAGGATAATGATGGGCCAAAAAGTGGCGATATGATGGGTACTTGTAGGGTATGTGTCTGAGGACTTTTTTTTTACCCAAAATTGAATAAATGAAAAGGGTTTTTAAAGGAGATTCTCATATTTCCACCAATATAAATTATTTTTTACTTTGAATTTAATAAATAATTATTATTGATTTTCTATTTGAATTCTGACTAAAGTCCTGATTGATAGGCTAATTGAAAAACATCTATAACTTTCAAACGATATCACATTTTTGCAATCCAAAACATGCATCACATTCTATGCTTCACATACTATAGGATTAAAAAAAGAAAAATTGAATTTCATGAAGTTTTGATCAAGTTAAGGTGGTCAAACATACGAAGTTTTATATTTTTTAAAAGTTGTAATAAAAAATTCATAATTAATTATCTACTTGGAAAAAAATTACAACAAATATGCATCACATTTGGACATGAGTCCTGTCCTTATGTCTAAAATATTATAAAAAAATATTATCATTTTATTGTGGTTAGGGTGGTCGGACAGACACCTACTTCTTATATTTTCCCTAAAATTTAAGTACTACTGCATTGAAATTTAAAATTTTCGCCAAATAGATTTAAAAAATAAAAAATAAACCTAGTAGTTTAGAAAATAAATTCAATTTTCTATAGATTCTATTCTTACATATTTTTGAAATAATATAGATAACTTATTCAAATTTTTATGTCAAGTTGCCTAACTCTAATTTTTCTAAATTTTTTGCAACTTATGGGCATATTTTTTTCATGATGATCCTCCACATAACTATAATTTATTTATTCAAATAGTCATGAGGAATTAGAGATGTGAATTAATTAAATAATTGAGAATTATTTAATTAATAGTTGAATTTGGACTACATGACATAATTAAATTTATTTTAATTATGTTGAGAAGAAATATGGAGAAAATAAAGCTTGTAGGCCTAGGTCAATTTTATGTGTCTATAGGAAGCTTTTTCCTTTTGCTAAATTCACTAATTTCTCTAGGTGGAATTAGGGTGGGAGGAGCTATAATCTCCTTATGATCTTTATGAGGCATCAGTTGTTTTTTAGGAAGGAGGGTATTCATATCAAGAGGAGGATCTTGATATCTTATGCCTTTAGTACTTTCAATTGGTATTTGTTCAAAGAGTTGATGAATTTAATGTTCACTTGTTGTATCACATCCTTGTTTACTCAATATTGTAAAGCCTTTTCCATATGTCTCTTCTAGGTTGATAGGAGTATCTATCACTTTGTTAACACATAATGGTTGAGTGTTTGCTTGCTTAGAGGAACTAGGTTCACCTATTGTAGGGAACTTAGGGACAACTCTTGTCTTAGTTTCACAATGTAAATAACCAAACATCTCAAGAGGTGGTTGTTAGAGTAAATTATATTTATGCTTAAGTTTACTGAGGGTTGCATTTAAATTAAAATTTTGTATTTAGTTACTCCCAGGTAGTTTTTCCCATGCTGTGAAGTTTCTCACCTGTCTATTTTTTTCATGGATTTAAAATCCTATAACATTATGTACATTTCTCATCTCATTTTTTGTTCACTCTTGTTTTGGTGAAATATCCTTTGGCTTCTTTCTATTTCGTGAAGCTATTTTCTGTAGATGGTTTCTTGGGAATTTGTTTCTCTATCAGTGGTATTGTAGGGGGTGTTGGTTGTTTCATTGATGGATAAAAGGATGCATTAGTTTAGAGGTTGTTAATGAAATCATTTAGGAACTTATTCATGTTTTCATCATCTTCTCCAATGATGTAGACATCACGAGGACATGCATTAGGAGTTGAAGTAGCATGAGTCAGCTCAATTTCATTAAGGTCATTTCCAAAAGCACAACTTGACACATCCACTAAGGACTTCAAAGACATCCATAGTTTACCAAAGAACATATCCATGATGAAAATTTTATATTCTTAACTATGCAACACTGTGTAATGCAATGTTCTAGATGCAATTTTGAATTTAAACAATGCACAAGATGAACTAATTTAGACTAGATGCAATGAATTGGATGAAACAAAAAGTGTATAAGCTAGGAAAAAAAGGTATAAACAACAAACAAAAGCTCAAAAATAGTGCTCTAATGCTAGAAACTACAGTGTATAATCTACATTGGGAGTGATTTTCCCAAGGTGGCGAATGAGTCCTAGTAGGTATTTTTTCAAAAAAATTAGAAATTTTCAATTGCTTTTTATTCTTTTTATGTTGTATGATTTGTATTCTAAGTGAAAATGGAGATTTGTATGATTTTCAATGAAATGAGATGCAAAAATGCAAGCTATATGAACTTTCACTAATGCAAAATTTTGAAAACCCTAGAATTCTAATTAACTAATGTAAATCCTAATGCAATGTTAATACAAGAAAAATCTAGGATGATGATGCAATCCAAATCAGAATTATGATGTTCTAAATGTAGTTTCACCAAAATGGAACCTGTTAAAATGGGGTTTAGGTGCTTTCGTATGGCTTACGACCTAGAGCACACCCACTTTCGAGTTATTCCATTCAAGGATTTAACCCTAGAGATCTCAATGCAAAGGAGAAAGAGATCTTGCAATATGGCTATCCTAGGGGCTAATTGTAAACTAATGAGGGGTTCACTACTAGGTAAGAACTTGGAAAGACAAATGCAATGCAAGATGTAACCCAATGACATACAAAGTGACCTAGAAAATTATGCAAAATAAAATGGAAAGTTGCAAGATGAAATATGCACACTTGACAATCTAGAGATGACTAGGAGGTCTAAATTGTTGGAAATTTTGTCTTTAATACTGAGTGGGAATCATTTTCCAAGCTAGGAAAATCAGTCCAAAATTAAGGTTTTTATGTGGGAACAAGATCTGGAAATGGGTATCTGAATCTGCAAAAAATTGAATTTTGATCTAAACTAGTACTCATTCATAAGAAGTGGCGAATCGGTCTACTTAGGGATTCCTGAAACATCAAGATCTGATTTCTAGATTTGAATCTCTATAAATCAACTTGTAGGTGAACATCTCCAATGTTATCCAATGCTTGATGACAACTTTGATAACTTTAGGAACTTTGGCAACTTTCTCCAATCTTTCTCTTCAATCTGTCTTCAACCTAAACCCACAAAACACACACAAAAGAGAGGGAGAAATGTTGTTTTGCTAGTGGATAGGGTTTTTCCTTGGTAAAACCCCGTTTTGGGTAATCAAACCTTGAAATGAAATGAAATAGGAAAGGAGAATGATGAATGAACAAAATATGATGTTACAACTCACCAAACCTTATCAATAAGATGTTGCAAACATGTGTGAGATGGCTCCAATGGATGTATATCTTGACTCTTTCTTGAATATGATAGATCTTGAATGAATTGCTAGCTTGAATCATAAAAACCCTACATCACAATTGTTAGCTCCAAAACAAACATGATGCATGAAGTCCTTGACATGATACTTGATGCTTGAAGAATACTCTAAAATGTGTGATAATCTTCCCTTGAATGCTTTTGAATGCTCTTGTAAACACTTGAATTCACTTGTAAACTCAAACATGCTAGAAGGATAAATACTTCAATGCTTGGGGGGTTGAAAATGAGTGAAATAACCTTGTATTTATACCTAATTATGCAAAAATATTGAAATTACAACACCACAAGCCGACATCAGATCTAGGAGGATAAAATCCTGCCAAAATTTTGAATTAATTTTAATTTTGGGTCACACAAGACTCATTCACCCAAGTTGGAAAATGAGCCCCATTAAGCATAATTTTTGGGACCATTTTTAAGAATGCTTAGAAAGGTTTGAAAACAGGTTTGAGACCCAAAAAACTAGGTGGGACTCATTCATCCAAGGTGGCGAATGAGTCCCAGATCACTAAGTCTGGGCCATTCAACCTGAAAACACCTAAATTATGATGGGGTATTGATTTGTGTTGAGATTATCCTTGAAAAGATATATTAAATGAGGCTTGTGGATGTAAAACAAGGCCAATTAAAGCACAAAGAAACCTAATTATTAATGACAACCCTAGAAAATATGTGAAAGTGTGTTACAACAATTTAGAACACTTTCGATAAGGCATGATTAAGGTTAAACATATATTTATTAGGTTTAGTTAATTCATAAAACCTCAAAAAAGTGTGAAAGTTTGTTACAACACTTCACAAAAATTTAGCGAGATACCGTTTATCTTCATTAGTTCATAAAGGCCCCAAGACCTAATGTGAATGTATCAAACACATTACAACACTAAATCAAGGCACCATTAAGCCTAGTCTATAAGGAGGTCCTAAACAAGAAAGGAAAAGTAGAAGGGATACCTTTTCCATTGCCACATTATTATTATGGTAAAATTAGATCCCTATAGACCATCCTCTTCTAGAAATATTCTATGATTGATTTCTTCTAAGAAAATTAGTGCATGTTGAATTACTTAATATAGTATAAACACATTATAATAGGTTAAAATATCTTATGTTATATATTTGATTGAATAAAGGGAATTATCATATAATCATAATAGTATTTATTCAAATGCCTTCCATCTCTTAGGTAATTTAGTTGATTAAATAATCACTTTAATTAATGATCATTAGGGTCATTGAATTGTAATATATGACTATAACGATTATTACTAAACAAAGTTCAATTGTAACTCATCATGAATCTAGAAGTAGTTATTGAGAGCAAGGAATATTAGTTAACCCCTCATGTAATTCAACATTTAGTATTTATAAGACTGAATGATATACACTTTTTAATAATCTTTTAAAGACACGAGATTATTGACTATGGACTCTCGAATGTATTATTGATTTTTTAGACATTTAATTATGACCATAGGTGTTAGAAGAGAACAATTCCTAGAATGAGAATAGGCCTATAATATAAAATTAGAAACACACAACCTTTGAAGCTAGGGTGACTATTATAAATGATAAAAAAATGGATGATTAAAGGATATTTGTCTCAATTTATTTTGAAAAAGGGATTATTTATTTTCAATCTATATTTTAGTCAAGGGTAAAGAGTTGATTGAGCATGTTATTTCTTATCTTGGAATGCCCATACATTTAAGTAAATAGAACTAAGAGTATCTCCTATTAGTGGAATGTTAGGATGTCATTCACCTATTTGGACAACCATGGTTGAAAGTTTAATTTGATGTAACTAAGGTAGAGCTGATTTTTCATATGTAGGAAAATCCATTTCATATGATCTTTCAAAGACAAGGTCTAGCTCTTAGGATATAATTTCCATTTGCAGAATGCATGAAATTAATATTAATTGACAAAACTTTTATGAAAAGATAATTAATTATTTAGTTTTTTAGATTTGAGTCATTATGTAAATAATGTAATATGATTCTCTCTAGAATAAATTTAGCTATACCACTAGTAAGATTTAATAATCTATAAAATAGCGGCAACTCTCCTTGCTTAGCACTCTTAATTTAGTATTAATAATTGAAAATATAGTAAACAACAAATCTAATACTTGAAAAAATCTAATGAGTGGATTTACTTGGTTTCCCTAGGCTTTAGGACAAATTCTAAAGTGAGCGTTAAACCCTTTTATATTACATCTTTTGAAAGATAACAAAATCGATGCATTTTCATTAGTGAACTATGGTAGTTTAGTGAAGACTCACGAATCATTTGGTCTCAATGAATCAATTCTTTGGCTAGAGAATTTTACTGATCTTGTTAGACAGGTTGTTTATCTACACAAGGATGGATGCCTATTTGTAGAACAAAGGAACCATTAAGATTAACTTTGTTTGAATATCTAATATAACTAAGTTTAAAAGAAAAAAAATGTGACTAATGGGTTAAGTTGTGTGTTTTAGTTTAATAGTGAAGGAAGGATTTTTTCACCTTTATTATATTTTACTCAAGTATGTATAACTACCTCTTACTCATACATTTACAATAAATACTTCTATTATACTTAACTAATAGGATGAATAACAAAGGATGTGCACACCAATATATTATTTATTTCCACATAATACACTATGATGCTATATCCCTAAGTACTTTGCAACCTATCAAGTATCATAAAACTCTATATATTTCCAAAATGGAAAATGAATACTCAACAAATGATAAATGATAATGAAAATAAAGCTAAGAAAAGTATTAGATGGCCAAGAAATGGAAACTTTGGAGACACCCATTAAACATCACAAAACCATATTTTTATGCCTTGTCTAATTATTCTCAAGATCTTAGCTATCACTAGACTTGCCATATCAACCTATACATGTTTGTGCATTTGTAGATTGAAGTTAGCAAAAATTATAAAGTCTAAAAACAAAGAATACAAATCTAAAATCAATGATAATAAAATTAAAATGTGTAATACCATGAAACAAATGTATACACTAACATACCACTTCTAAATTAATTATTATATTTAAAACCGTCAAGTCAAAATAGACCTCCTCACAATGGGTCCATAGTTTGTTGGTGAAATTGAATTCTTATCAATTGGTCCCTAGTTTTTTGTTGAAGTTGAACTTTTGTCAATGAGTCACTAGTTTGTTGGTGAAGTTAAATGGTTTTGAATGAGCCCACTAAAGATCAATTCTATTTTATTTTTTTCAATACCAAAGATCAGTTCTTATGAGTGGAAAATGTCAATGGACACAATAAAAGATAAACTTGGGATTATGTGGGAGATAATTCTTGAGAAATAGATATTTCTCGCTCTCAGCCAAATAAATTTCAACCTAAAACTTGTACTTTTGTATCAAATATCTAAAACTTGTACTTTTGTATCAAATATTTAAATAATTTTAAGTGTTTGATATGAAACCCAAAAAAACAAACTTGATCAAACAGTTGAACGACTTATTCATGTAGTTGAAAGAAATGACCCAGAATAGATGTAATATACCGTCACATCAAAGCGTTAGACATTTGTATTGCTCGCCAGCATTAAATCTCCACGTCGAGTAAAAGATAAGTTCAGTAGCTTTCCTGATGCAATAGCCTATCTCTCATATTATATACTCTATCATTGTAATAAGTTACGAAGTCTTGTACAAGTTCATGAAAGACTTTCGACATAATAGAACTCAAATTCACAAATATCTAGTTCTGATCTGTGAATTCGAGTGTGGAGAAAAATGGGAAAGATAACAGAAATATCGTGGTGTGAGAAAACGCAACTGGGGCTCTTGGGTTTCTGAGATTCGTCATCCAATCCTGTACGTTCTTTATTACTTGTGTTTATTTTCATTTTTCTGGTTTTTATATATAATTTATATCAGTATTATCAATTTATTTTTTATTTAGTTCATTGTTGTTGTAAGAACAAGAGGGTTAAGAATTTGTTGTTTCTGGATTAAACTGTGTAATAGTTTTTGGATTAAGTTCACACTCCCTTCTTTTTTTCATTAATGTTTTTATTCATTTTATTATATTTTCTCCAAGGTTTGATTTCTTCTTTTGGTCAACTTTCTTGTTTCTTGTGCAATCTTTCTCTTCACCTCTCCCTTATAATCTGGTTGATCTGCAATCTCTCACTCCTTCAACTCTTTTTGCATCCTGATGATGAATCGCGGATTGTGATCTGAAACGTTGATCCAAAAACTATCACACAGTTTAATCCAGAAGCAACAAATTCTTATTGATATGGACTGTGGAAATCTAATGTCTTTGAACAAGAGAGTGTAGCTTGGAACATATGAAACAGCCGAAGAAGCAGCTCGTGCATATGATGAGGCTGCTGTAATTGTGCGTTGTCATGGTAGCCATGTAAATCTTCCCCATAATGTCAATGCTGATTATAACTCAGAGCAGAGAAGAGTCCTGTCCACAGCAATGATTTCTAAGCTCCACCATCTCAATATGACCTCCATGAATAAGGTGTTGCTGCAATATGCTGCTAAGGACGGCTCCCTACTCTCTTCCCCTCCCTACCTCTGCTTGAAGTTAGACAATGAGAAATCGAATCAGTTGGGAATCTGGCAAAATAAAGTGGGTGGTGGACGACGAGATCAATCCAACTGGGTGATGAAGGTCGAAATACCTCCAATGAAACTGAATGATGAGAGAGATGAGGACATAGCTTCAGAGATGATAGAAGAGCTTCTTCAACGCTGAAACACTTTTAAGGCTACAGTAAATGCTTCAGTCATTGTCATATGCATATGGTAAAAGGAATATATGAATGAATATCTTGCTTGTAAATGCTTCAGTCATTGTCATATGCATATGGTAAAAGGAATATATGACAGACATAAATGGTATCCATTATTGAACGAAAAATAATTGGAATATTTAGTAGCCCGGAATATTTTGTATGTAGTGATGTAACCATCTTAAGTTAAAAAATGTCAAGCTTCACCAATGATTCTTTGAACCGATTTACAATGGGTGACATGGTGTAATTTTATTTATTTATTTATTTATTTTATGGAGGGGAGCTAAGTCTAACTCTCTTTCTTTTTTTTAACTTGGGAAAAATAGGGTTGGAATTGTCCAAATATAATGTGATAGAGGGGAGATTTTATGTTTAGATGTTTATTTATTTATTTTAGATAAATAGTTAAGATAAAAAAATTATATCTAATAAGAATAATTGTATTTTAAGTATATGTAATTTTCAAGATTTATTTTAAAATATATTAATCAAAATTAAAAAATTAATCAATGAACTAAAATTTTAAGTTATAAAAATAAAAAAAAGTAAAGATAAATATTTGAAATTTTCTATAAAAAAATTGATGTTCTATTTAACTTCATTTTTTTAACATTCTATCAACAACTAAATTAAAATTTTGAGTTTACAAAAAATCACATTTAAGTAATTTTTATTTAAAAAGAAAATAAACATAGAATATATTTAAAAACTTCTATTTCACTAGTTTTTATCATTTCAAAGTAGAAATCATATATATGTCACTTTCTAATAATTTAATTGAAGGAGGTGGTACCTCCCATGATGGGGAGGAGCCCAAGGCCCCTGCCACCACTGCCATGATAGGGTTGTGCAAGGGATAGGTACCCTGCGAGTAGCCCCCTCTTAAATATATATTTTTAATATATTTTTAAAACAAAAACCCTGTGTTACCCTTTAATAAGGATTTCTTTTTAATTTTATTTTTTATAAATTTTGAAAGAATTTTTTTTTTTTTCTGAAACATACCTCAATCTACATGCTAGGAGGTTGTATGATTGAGTTGACAATTTTTTATGCCTCAAATGCTCTCAGCATGGATTTTTTACAATTTGACAAGTGATCTTAAATTTTTTGGACCTTCTGAGCATGATGACAATGTATATTTTGGCTCAAAATGATCCAAAATTGCAGCTACCCTCTAGATCTAAAATAAAACTACTTCAACCTTTGTAAATCTAACTTGTAGAGTCCAAATCAAGAAAAAAAAAGGAAAAATGACTTTTTCGACAGCTCTAAATCTAATGGAAGACTCTGTTTTGGTCCAAGATGCATCAAATGATAGCTCAAGGTGAAAAAATTATCAAATTAAGGAGAGGGGATTATAGATCTAGAGCTCTGATACCATGTTGAAGTTGGAATAATAAAAGATACATGATCAAACAACGAACAAAGACACCTTCCACACAAGAGATCTGCAAACAATAATATGCAATATCCTCAACAAGAAAAGTTATAGAATGAATCTCAAGAGTCTTCAAGGAGGTGAAGAGTTCTCAAAAGGTTATGACATGAGACATAAAAAAACAATTCTAAGTTTAGCTTAATTGCATGAAATGAATTATAATAATAATCAATTAAAGATTAATTAATTATTAGTTAATGCATAACTAATCTAAGAAAGATAATATTCAATATAGTAAGGAAATCAATCAATGCTGGAAATAGTGAGGAATTTCATTAATATTGGAATTTATTATTCTTGTATGGCCAAAAACTCCTGCTAAAGGATAGCTTTCTCCTTTTTTAGAATTTTGACTTCCTCCAAAAGGCAATTTGGGTTATGTTTTAGTGTTCTACACATCTACAATGGATTATTATGAATTAAGGATGTCAAAACCTAAGACTTAGAGGGTTCTTGAGATTTTTCTAGTTTCACTACAGAAAAAAATAAAAAAAAAAGAAAAAAGAAAAAGAGGAGGGGTCCCCATTTTGTTGAATAAAAATGCGGTATTTTGTAAGACTACACATCACTTACCTAAATCCATCAAATTTTTTGCTATTAATAATTCTTTTATGAGGTGAATTTGGTAGAATATTGATAATTATATGTATATTTTGTCAATTAGCCTATAAACTATACATATGTGTTAAATAATCTTATGGTTGTAAACATTCTTCCTTAGGTTAGAATGTTTCCAACAATTACATATAAAGGTTAGAATCTCCCCTCTCATTTAAAGTTTTAATTGGAACATGTTAAAATGCATTTTAGGTGATTTTGTGTGGCTTAGGACCTAGAGCACACTCACTTTTGAGTTATTCCATTCAAGGATAACCATAGAGATCTCAATGCAAAGGAGAGAGAGATCTTGCAATAGGATTATCCTAGGGGCTGATTGTAAACTAATGAGGGGTTCACCACCAAGTAAGAACTTGGAAAAAAAAATGCAATACAAGATGTAACCTTAATATGATGTAATGCCATACAAAGTGACCTAGAAAAGTATGCAAAACAAAACATAAAGTTGCAAGATGAAATGTGTGCACCTAGAAATCTAGAGATGACTGGAAGGAGGTCTAAAATGCTATAAATTATATCTTTAATGTTGAGTGGGAATCATTTACCAAGCTGAGTGAATCAGTCCAAAATCTAGATTTATATGTGGGAACAAGAATCTAGAAAATGGGTATCTTAATCTACAAAAATCTAAATTTTGACCAAAACTAGGACACATTCACCAAAAGTGGTGAATTAGTCTAAATAGGGATTTTTGAAACTTCAAGATATGAATCTAGTCTTCAAGGTCTAGTCTATGCTTCCCAATTGATTTCTAGATCCAAATATCTATAAATCAACTTGTAGGTTTTCTCCAATGTTCTCCAATTCTTGATGACAACTATGAAAATTTTAGGTACTTCGAAAACTTTCTCCAATCTTTCTCATCAATGTGTCTTCAACCTAAATTTGCAAAACAAAGAAAAAAGAGATGGAAAAATGTTGTCTTATTAGTGGATAGGGGTTTTCCTTGGTCAAACCCCATTTTGGGTAATCAAACTTTGAAATGAAATAGGAATGGAGAATGATGAATGAACAAAATATGATGTTGCAACTCACCAAACCCTATCAATAAGATGAATATGTGTGAGATGACTCTAATGGATGTAGATCTTGAATCTTGTTTGAAGATGATATATCTTGAATGAGATGCTAGCTTGAATCATAAAACCCTACATCATAATTGTTACCTCTAAAAAAGCATGATACAAGAATTCCTTGACATGATACTTGATGCTTGAAGATTTCTCTAAAATGCTTGATAATCTACCCTTGAATGCTTTTGAATGCTCTTGTAAAAACTTGAATGCACTTGTGAACTCAAACTTGCTATAAGGATGAATACTTGAATGCTTGGGGGGTTGAAAATGAGTGAAAGAACCTTGTATTTATACTTAATTATGTAAAAATTCCTAAATTTGCAACACTACAAGTTGACATCAAATCTAGGAGGGAAAAATCTTTCCAAAAATTGAATTAATTTTGATTTTGGGTCACACTGGACTCATTCACCCAAGGTGGTGAATGAGTCCCATTAGGCATAATTTTTGGGACCATTTTTAGAAATGCTTAGAAAGGTGTGAAACTAGGTTCAGGACCTAGAAACCTAGGTGGGACTCATTCACCCAAGGCGGCGAATGAGTCCCAAATCACTAAATTTGGTCCATTCAACCTGAAAACACCTGAATTATGATTGGACCTATTGATTTGTGTTAGGATTATCCTTGAAAAGATGCATTGAATGAGGCTTCTGGATGCAAAATAAGTCCAATTAAAGCATAAAGAAGCCCAATTATTAATGACTACCCTAGAAAAGTGTGAAAGTGTGTTAAAACACTTTACAACACTTTAGATAAGGCATAATTAAGGTTAAAAATGGATTTATTAGGTTTAATTAATTAATTAAACCTTACAAAAGTGTGAAAGTGTGTTACAACACTTCACAACACTTTAGCAAGGTACCATTTATCTTCATTATTTCACAAGGTCCCAAGACTTAATATGAATGTATCAAACCCATTACAACACTAAATCAAGGCACCATTAAGCCTAATGTACATGGAGGGCCCAAACAAGCAAGGAAATGTAGGAGGGATACTTTTTCCACTACCACATTTAGTCATCACCTTAGTGAGAGGATGAACTTACTTGAATCTCACACTAAAGTAGACAAACACACATCAAGGGGGGTCAAAGTGTGCCAATGCTAGTAAGATGGAATGAAAATGATCAAGAGGGGTGATCAAGCTCACAGGATGAAGATCACATGGCAAACCAACATGGGCACAAAATAACACACATGTGAAAATGATATAAGAGCCACAATGAAGCACAAGCATGCACTGTCAAAGACAAATAAAATGAAACAAAATGAAAAAGAAAAGGGGAAGATCAAGCTTCGACCATTTTTCCATCATGATGTGGATCATATCTAGGTTGTTTTTCCAAAAAATGCATACTCACTATGAGGCAACAAAACTTCAGGCTATCCACTAGGTCAAAAATCCAAGAAGTGAGACACATACACTCACAGCTAGTATGTGCTCACACACACACACTAGTGGCTAAGGGAAAGTCATGCCCTTGTTTGGCTTGCCATAAAACCATACCAAAGTTATACCTCCTAATAACTTTTCTAAGGTGCCACACAAAAAAAATGAACTTCAAGCTTCATGAGACAAGCAAAACTTCATATGCTTGGAGCTAGTGAACAAACAGGATGGATCTACAGTCATGCAAGTTGTGTTATGCAAGGTGGCCATATAACTGAAAATGAAAATGCAACAAGAAGGAATATTCAAGGGAGTCTCAAGTGCTTAGTTCATGTGAGGTATTAACTTAGGGAACATTGTGCCTAATGTTTCCAAGAGAGGACTAATCAAAGAATAAAAGATTCACAACTTAGGGGATGCAATGTTTCACATCAAGCCACTAAGAGGAATGCAATATGCTAAGATAGATCATGTTGTTGAAGGAAATCACACCTAATTTCATTCACAAAGCAAAAAATGCATCATATGAAATCAGAAAACTGCACCCTGAAACATGAAAAGGAATAATGCTAATGTATGCCCCCACTTTAAAGAAATTGCTAAACACCATGCTATGAGAAATTACTTTAAAGTAGCAAAGGATTAATGCAAACAATAAATAATACATGAGAGCTAACTTGGAAAGCCCTATGCCAAGTCATATATTTTTTAGTAAAGCTACCTCATGCAAAAAGAAAGGACAAGAGAGGGGTTTCCCCTAAAAACTCCAAACTCACAAGGGATCTATGAATTCAGGGTCAGTATGTTCTTGCTTCAATATTTTAAGAGAGCTCAAAAATATCATCATTCCCCCAATATTCATAGAAATAGAAGAATGACACAAAGAGAGTGAAAACAAATAAAAATCCTTTTGGGTCAACATGGAAGAGACATGAATGTCTCGACGTCTTGCGTCATCCCTGATCTGGTGGATATTTTTAGTAGAAATTGAAGTGTCTCATTTTTCTCCAGAATCTACACCATTAGAAAGATCCCGACATCCTGATTCCAACGCAACTCGAACAGAGCAAAAAGGAGTCTGTTTGTGCAAGTTATGGCTAGTCAAACCTTGGGTCAAACTGGGATCAAGGGCGTCCAGGAAGTGGAAAAAATGATGTTGTCAAAAGTCATCGAAGTCAACGTCATCATGAAGAGCTCGTCAAGACAATTCTGACGACGTTCGTTTCATCGAAATCCGACATCGTATGCGAGAGTTATCAGAGGTCAAAGTTTTCAGTTGACTTGTTGAGATGGACCATACAGATGCTGACGTCATCAGTCAGTCCAAACTGTACGAAATACACAGGAGAATTCGAGTGAAACACCTGGCAACAGAGTCAACGTTTGGAACCAATCAAAAGCTGCCATGTGTCCATCCGTACGGGTGACGTGGCATCTCCATATTCGTCAGCGTACAAGTGGCAGTCCAAGTGGTAGTCGAGTCAGCATATAGGTGGCAGTACAGTCAGTAGATAAGATGACGTGGTAGGATAGGTGGCTACCGTGTCAACGAGCGACGTGGACGGTCTCGGCAAATTATCTCCTCACACGTGGTATCTGAGTCATCGGTATTGGCGAGTCACATTTTGACACCTGGCACGATGAATTGGCAGCAAGTTGTTGCATTGGCAGTCTCCTCAGCAGCGGATGTGGCAGTGTCAGCGAGTAACGTCACGACACATGGCCTCTTCCTCCGTCTCCTCCGTCGGTAGTTACAAATCTGTTTGTTTGTTTCAACAAAATAGTTGGAGGGATTTGATCCCCTATCCTCCCGGTTGGGAGTTAGTCGGCTCACCAATCCGCCAAAAGCGGGTTTCTAACTATTAATGGGGCCGGTTTGATTTTTTTAAATTATTGTTGAAAGTTTGTTTTAAAAAATGAACCGGCGGGAGTTGAACCCGCACCGGTCGGGCGAGTAAAATTTTTAGTGGCCGTTGAGCCACCGAATGGATTTACAATATATGTGGATATCAGTCAGTTTTGCTACTTGGAAACCAAATGCCCAAGAATTAAACTATATACTCCCTAATTTAAAAATGAAAACAAACAATAATCCTTTTAAAGGATTAACCAAAATCTTCCAAAACAGAATAAGCCCGAGGGAAGTATTATTGAAGGGCTTAAATTTATTTTTTTGATTTATTAAAGATTTATTATGTAAAATAGGGGGATTTAGTGATTTGAAATATGTAAAAATGGGAGATTGTTAAAGATTATTATGTAATTTGGAGAGATAAGGAATATTTTGTAAATCAATTGGTTAAAGGCCAATTTGAGAAAATTCTTTGTATAAAAAGGGGTGTGAGGTGAGAGTGAATGAAGTTTTTTTTAGGTGACGAAGTCTTGAAGCTGTGGTGACACGAAAGAGAGGTCTTGTGGAGATTCTTTGAGTCATTCTTGCACGTCAGAGCGCTGTTATGCTGCCGAAGTGCTTGGAGAATGATTGTGGTGCTTTGTAATTGATTTTTGGAGTTAATCGGATCGGTCTCTATATTGTAGTGGACCCGAAGATGTAGTCACATTTGTGACGAACTCCGTAATCAAACATTGTTTGCACTTCTCTTCTTCTCTCTCTCTCCTTCTCTCAGTTTGTTAATTCCTTCATTTTGTTATTTCCTTAAGTTAATTTTGATTTAATTAACTTGGAATAATCATTGTAAAAATTAAGCATTCATTTATGCAAAATAGTCTAGATCCTATACAGATCAAGTTGGTATTAGAGCTCAGTTGACTTTTATTGCAGTTATTTGTTTTTTTTGAATGCTAACAAGATCCAGTATTCAGAAGGGTGAAGGCAAGCTCGAAGACTTTGATCCTGAGATCGGGAAGCGTAGAACATTTCCAAAGATGTCAGTTTTTGGAATGGAGGTTCCTGAAGAAATCAGTGAGCAGGAGTTTCGAAGAGCATTACTCGAGATGAAGGCTAAGGTGGATATTCTTTTTCAGGAGAGACAAGAACGGAAGGAAGATGAAGAAGGTTCGTCGAAGCAAGATGCTCGTGAAGACAAGAAAGGGAAACAACATGGAGATGGTGGCAAGCAACCAAATCACCCCTTTTCTTCTTCTCCTCCCTCCTCTCCTTCTCCTTCTTCTCCATCTTCTCCTCATTCTATTTCTTCTAATCTTTTCAAGAGTGGGTATAAGCCTAAAATTAAATTGGATGTAAAATTTGACTTGCCTAAATATTGTGGTGAACTCAATGCTGAGAAATTGGATGATTGGATTCAGCAAATTGAAGTCTACTGTAGAGTCCAGAACCTATTAGATGATGTTGATAGAATCCAATTAGCTACTCTTCGTTTAGGAGGTACAGCCTTAACCTGGTGAGAGAGTAAGTCTAAGGCAGAAGTTTCACAACATGGTAGAGTCAGTTTAACTTGGGCATAATTTATTAATGCGCTTAAGAAGCAGTTTTATCCCTTAGGACATATGCAGCAGTTAATGATGGACTGGAAAATGTTTAGGCAAGGGAAAGGTCAAATTGTCCAAGAGTACACCCATGAATTTAGGAAAAGGGCTATTGCTTTGAATGTTCCGTTGTATACCCAGGACACATTGTTGAAGTACATAGGAGGTTTGCATTCCTATCTTAGGCATTCCATTTTGGTTTTGAACCCTTGTAATTTGGATGAAGTGTCCATTCAAGCTACACACTTAGAGTCAAGGAGTAAAGGATCTTTCATTGACAAGTTTGATAATGATGTAAAGAAATCTTCTAAGAATGTAGAGACAGGGAAAGGAAAGAAGGCAGCTACGGTTAAGAAGGATGAGAAACTTTCTTGTTCTCATTGTGACAAGAATGGTCATGATGAAGATCATTGTTGGAAGTTACATCTAGAGTTGAAGCCTAAGTGGGCTCAAAGACAAAATCAGAAACAAAAGGGTAAGGACAAATCCACAAATGTTGTTATGGATCTTGGTTCAGATTCAGATGATGAGACTAAGATAACAGCGATGGGTCTAAAAGGTAAAACCCTTATTTCTGGTGTTTCTGTTGGTAGTTGTGATTCTACTTCTAAAGTTAATGATTTCTCTGAAGATGTGAAAAGGAATGAGCTATTTCATTTAAGGGTTGTTGCTAAGAACAGTAAAATCGATGCAATCATAGATAGTGGTTCTCAAGTGAATTTAATTTCAGAAAGTATTGTAAAGAACTTGGAATTAAAAACTACACAACATAAGAGACCTTATCCACTAGGCTGGATTTGTGAAAATGATAAGTTGCAAGTAACAAAACAATGCACCTTAAGATTCACAATCACTAGTAAATTTGTGGATGAAGTACAGTTTGATGTAGTTCCATTGGATATCTATGGCATAGTGCTTGGTAGCCCTTATCTTTATGATCGAAAAGCTATTTTCTACAAGGAAAAAAATCATTATCACTTGTTTAAAGATGGCATTCAGTATATTGTACATTCTCACAGGATTAAGACTGATCGTTCTTTTGCAAACACAGGGCAGTTAAAGAGGGTAATTAATGCAAGTAAAGAGTTAACTCTTATGTCTATCAGTACAGGTGGTTCTACACTTGAACTTGGAGTGGCTAACCAGGGTCAGATGTTGCAGGATGCACCCGCAGTACAACATGAGAAAATGATAATTGAAAGCATTGATGGATCCTTGGGTAAAAATGTTTCTGTTGTGAAGGATCGATATATTGTTGACTTATTTTCTTTCATTTATGCATTCATGTTCAGCTTGATGCTAGTCAATTTTTGTTGGTTAGTGGCTATGACATTTGATGTAGAAGCTTATGGAAGTGATAAACTTTTGTTTATGTTCAACAATGTTGTTGCAGTCTTTATTGTGCTTGTGAGTCAGGTTTTCAGATGTACAGAAGATACAGGACAAGTGGGGAGGCCAAATCCTCACTTATTGTTAGAGTAAATGTCACTTTTGGAGGTCCAAAAGGTCTTCAGTGGGGAGGCCTGATCCAGTGGATATTTTTAGTAGAAATTGAAGTGTCTCATTTTTCTCCAGAATCTGCACCATCAGAAAGATCTCAGTGTCCTAATTCCAACGCAACTCGAACGGAGCAAAAAGAAGTCCATTTGTGCAAGTTATGGCCAGTCAAACCTTGGGTCAAACTAGGATCAGGGGCGTCCAAGAAGTGGAAAAAATGATGTTGTCAAAAGTCATCGAAGTTAGCGTCATCGCGAAGAGCTCGTCAAGACAATTCTGACGGTGTTCGTTTCGTCAAAATCTGACATCGTATGCGAGAGTTATCAGAGGTCAAAGTTTTCAGTTGACTTGTTGAGATGGACCGTACGGATGCTGATGTCATCAGTTAGTCCATACTGTACGAAATACACAGGCAAATTCGGGCGAAACACCTGGCAACAGAGTCACCGTAGAGAACCAATCAAAAGCTGCCACGTGTCCATCCTTACGGGTGATGTGGCATCTCCATATTCATCAGTGTACAAGTGGCAGTCCAAGTGGTAGTCGAGTCAGCATATAGGTGGCAGTACAGTCAGCAGATAAGATGACGTGGCAAGATAGGTGGCTACCGTGTCAGTGGGCGATGTGGATGGTCTCGAAAAATTATCTCCTCACACGTGGTATCTGAGTCATCGGTATTGGCGAGTCACATTTTGACACCTGGCACGATGAATTGGCAGCAAGTTGTTGCGTTGGCAGTCTCGTCAGCAGCGGATGTGGCAGTGTCAGCGAGTAACGTCACGACACGTGGCCTCTTCATCTGTCTCCTCCGTCGGCAGTTACAAATCCGTTTGTTTGTTTCAACAAAATAGTTGGAGGGATTTGATCCCCTATCCTCCCGGTTGGGAGTTAGCCGGCCGACCAATCCGCCAAAAGCGGGTTCTAACTATTAATGGGGCCGGTTTGATTTTTTTAAATTACTATTGAAAGTTTGTTTTAAAAAATGAACCGGCGGGAGTTGAACCCGCACCGGCCGGGCGAGGAAAATTTTTTAGTGGCCGTTGAGCCACCGAATGGATTTACAATATATGTGGATATCGGTCGGTTTTGCTACTTGGAAACCGAATGCCCAAGAATTAAACTATATACTCCCTAATTTAAAAATGAAAACAAACAATAATCCTCTTAAAGGATTAATCAAAATCTTCCAAAATAGAATAAGCCCGAGGGAAGTATTATTGAAGGGCTTAAATTTATTTTTTTGATTTATTAAAGATTTATTATGTAAAATAGGGGGATTTAGTGATTTGAAATATGTAAAAATGGGAGATTGTTAAAGATTATTATGTAATTTGGAGAGATAAGGAATATTTTGTAAATCAATTGGTTAAAGGCCAATTTGAGCAAATTCTTTGTATAAAAAGGGGTGTGAGGTGAGAGTGAATGAAGTTTTTTTCAGGTGACGAAGTCTTGAAGCTGTGGTGACACAAAAGAGAGGTCTTGTGGAGATTCTTTGAGTCATTCTTGCACGTCAGAGCGCTGTTATGCTGCCGAAGTGCTTGGAGAATGATTGTGGTGCTTTGTAATTGATTTTTGGAGTTAATCGGATCGGTCTCTCTATTGGAGTGGACCCGGAGACGTAGTCACATTTGTGACGAACTTCGTAATCAAACACTGTTTGCACTTCTCTTCTTCTCTCTCTCTCCTTCTCTCAGTTTGTTAATTCCTTCATTTTGTTATTTCCTTAAGTTAATTTTGATTTAATTAACTTGGAATAATCATTGTAAAAATTAAGCATTCATTTCTGCAAAATAGTCTAGATCCTATACAGATCAATCCCTAAAAAGAAAACACAAGACAAATAAAAAAAATAAAAGGAAAATACTTTGGGTCAATATGGAAGACACATGAATGTCTTGATGCCTTGCGTCATCCCCAAAAGGAAAACATAAGAAAAATAATAGATAAAGGAAAATATTTTCGGTCAACATGGAAGAGACCAAAATGTCTCAACACCTTGCATCATCCCCAAAAGGAAAACACAAGAAAAATAAAAGATAAAGGAAAATATTTTGGGTCAACATGGAAAAGACATAAATGTCTCAACGCCTTGCATCATCCCCAAAAGGAAAACACAAGACAAATGAAAAATATAAAAAGAAAAAGGATAAAATATTTACAACATAGAGAAGAATGAAGGTACAAATAGAGAAATGTCACAAAGAGAAAGATATATCTAAAAAAACATTATGGGGATCACATTATGCACATGCAATTATAAAAAAGAAAACAATTATAATAGAAATAATGCAATAGACTAGTAAGGCATATGTGAATCAACCTAAAGCAGGTCATCCACATCTCAATCTTAGTATGTATAAGCGGAAGGTAGACAACTAGCCTAAGGGACAATGACAAATGCATTACTAGGAAAAGGCTATCTACTTCTTGCCCCCACTGAGTACAAGACAAGAATGAGCCAAGTTAGGTGATGGGAAAGATCGTGTAATGGTGAGAATACAAGATTCTACAACTATTACATCACAAGGGGTGGAAGGGACCCGCTATAAGAGACTATTTCTAACATATCAAGTTTCTTGAGGATTCTTCTTAAAGTACGACATTCATCGGTGAGATGCCCAAGAGTCCTATGATATGCACAATATTTTTTATTCTAGTGGGAGGTGGCATGGAAATCCAACCTTTGTTAACAAGTTCTTCAAGTTGTCATTCAATTTGTGTTAGATTGTGCAGGAATGGTAAGTATTTGAATTTTGGAAGTTTTTCCTAAATTGCTAAATTTGTTGGAAACTTGTAGCCATTAAAGAAAATTTCCTCATGAATCACGAACATAAACAAGATCAATGTCACAAGATCAATGTGAAAACTCCAATCATGAATCAGGAACATAAACATGACAACATGATCTAAAATCTCCTTAAAGAGTATCATATGATCCAAATAACATAACATGCACCTGTATCATGCCAAAACTCCAATCTGGAATCAAGAGTAAATCATGACATAATAACATAACCATCATATCAAAAACAAGGATCACATATCAGGAAAAACAAAACATGACACCTCAACCGTAGACTAAAGAATTCTTGCACAGGGAAACCAAAGATGTCAACATATCGAAACCATATGAATATAACCATCCTCTGTCAATGAAACCAAAAATTTCAATGAACCCTCACTGCATAGAAGTAGAATCCAAAATTCCATCCATGACACCAAAAAACACTATAGAAGATCATTCACCATCAAATGGTGAATCCACATCACTACCAACAACTCCCGTTGAACTATGATATCGAGTCACACATAGGATTGTGACACCCATCATCTCCATGAAGATCATCCAAGTCTAAACACACAACTGAATTGTCAGTAACAGAACAAGTAGAACCAAAATCTCCAAGCCAAGAAGATACCTACAACCACCAAACCATCATAAACATATCCAACACTACCAATCCATCACTGTCAAAAGCTATGCATGACATCGTGATAAACCACATGCTACAAGTCCCAAACAAAACTGTCTAGGTACTATCAGAAACATCCATCCTCTCATCTCTAAGCACACATATCAATATACAAATGACTAAGAACAAGGCCAACTATCAAAGTGTGCAACAACAATGCATCCAACCTAGTGAATAAAGATAATCCACAACCAACTCATCCCATTGCAAGTAAACGGGTAGCTAATCCAAAACCTACATGAATTGTATATCTAATCATTGAAACATGCAAACTCATCACCACATCAATAAAGTGCAAATTGAGATAGGGTATGTGCAGGATTATGATGGGCCAAAAAGTGGCGATATGATGGGTATGTGTAGGGTATGTGGCTGACAACTTTTTTTTCACCAAAAATTGATAAAACAAAAAAGGTTTTAAAAGAAGATTCTCATCTTTCCATCAATATAAATTATGCTTTACTTTGAATTTAATAAATAATTATTATTCATTTTCTATTTGAATTATGACTAAAGTCTTAATTGATAGGCTGATTGAAAATCATCTATAGCATTCAAATGGTATCACATTTTTTAAATATTAAATATGTGTCACATTCTATGCTTCACATAATATTTCATGAATTTTTACCAAGTTAAGGTGGTCAGACATACACGTTTTTATATTTTTTAAAAGTTATAATAAAAAATTCATAATTAATTATTTACTTGGAAAAAAAATTACAAAAAAATATGCAATCATATCGAGACATGAGTCCTCTACTTATATCTAAAATCTTGTAAAAAATATTATCATTTTATTTTTGTTAGGGTGGTCAGACAGACACCTACTTAATTTTTCCCTAAAATTTAAGTACTACTACATTGAAATTTCAAATTTTCACCAAATATATTTTTTTATTTTTTTGAATAAACCTAGTATTTTAGAAACTACATTCAAGTTTCTATAGATTCTATTCTTACATATTTTTGAAATAATATAGATAACTTATTCAAATTTTTACGTCAAGTTGCCTAACTCTAATTTTTCTAAATTTTTGCCACTTAAGGGCCTATTTTTTCCATGATGATCCTGCACATACCTGATATATAAGAGAATAACCATATAGACCAAATGACTCAAACACCAAATCAACCTCTGATCTAATTTTACAAACATGTCCATATTCAAGTACCATAGTTAAGGAACCAAACACACCACCAACACATCACGAAATGTACCAACAACCCAACCCATGTCCACATATCTGCATAATCATAATCAATTGCATAGATCTCATATCATGACTGTACCTCGTAATACCATCTCACCTCGTCAACATAACAACAAAACCAGTAAACCATGTGACTAAACCAAGCCACCAAAATTGAACATGCATCAACACAAAAATATCAATGGACAAAGACAACCCATGTCCAAGTCATAAATGCAACATGTAAGTATATATTTCCTATACAACATTACACACCTTGTAGATACAACAATGCAACATAAAACTCCAACCAATACTAATAACCATGTCAAATGAGAGAATAATCTGAGATGTACAATTGAGCATACAATGAATCCAACATCAAATCTCCATGATTCGATCATCCATAAACTCACAGTATCACCATAGTCAAAGAAACCCATAAAAAGCTCAGATAAGGAAAATAGAAAATGAACCATGGAAAAATAACTCTAAACTTGATCCATTGTGTAGTGCTTTGAACAAGCTTTCTGTCCACTATTCGAAGTCCAAAATACGACTTCATATGTACCCAATATCACCTCTCGAAGCTCAAAACAAATATCTGACTTTGACCAATCAAAACACTATCAAAACTTCAAAATCTAGAAATATTTCTTTGCACCATAGCATAGAGCTCTGAGTGAGCTTTCCAACAAGTCCAAGAAGTTGAAAATCTGACATATTGGGCAAACGTTATGCCCCTCTGAAGTAAAACAACAGTTTAAACTCAAGGCAATTTTTTTTTAGCCACCCTTGGTGGTTGAGCGGTGGCCCCACTTGGGCGGCGCCGCTCCTTGGGTGGTGGACCCAAAAGAAAAATTAAATTTCATTAAATTTATTTTACATGCATTTTTTTTGCATGGGCCTATTTAAAATATTTCATGGCAGATTTAAAAATAAATGGCATTTTAAAAATTTTTAAAACAATTTTTAAAAGCCTTGATAGAAAAGGCGTCGGTGGTATTAAAGGGTCCACCATCGGGTGGCTAGTACTGCCAGCCCCAACAAACTCTACTGGTGGTATCGACAGTACCATCGGTACTCTACAAGGGTAGGCAGGTACGGGGTGGGGTCAGACTCCCCCACCCCTCCTCACAAAAAAATAAAAATAAAAAAATTGAATAAAATTTTACACAAAAGCCTTCCGACTTTTCAAAAAAATTATTTATTTATTATTTTTTCTTGCATGGAAAAATTTTCAACTGATGGGATTAATAATTCAATTTTCTCTTCTAAGAATAAAATTTATCCGTATGACCTGCAAAAATGGAGATTTTACAAAAAAAATTGCAATTTTTTTTATTAACAGAAATAGGTCAAGTTATATATCAAAATTTGTCTCTCGACAACCTAGATCCAACTTTGAGGTCTATTTTGTTCCAGGAGGTCTTCTATAAATTTTCTCCCACAAAAACCCCATTTGAATGCAAAACCAAGAAACCCATTTCACCCAAAATTTCTGACACCCCAAATTTGCAATCAACCCATCATAACAGCAAACCCCAAACCCTCAGATCATCAATAAACAACCTGTAGAGCCCTCATATCTTGCATTTCTTTGATTCTCACATGAAATGCATAGATTCAAACTTAAGCAAGATTTTCCTGAACCAAGGGTTATACAACCACAACCAAAGCTCTGATACCACTTGTTGGAAACTTCCAGCCATTAAAGACAATTTCCTCATAACCCAAAAAATAAATCTATGCAACTAAGTATTCAGAATCCACATGCAAGAGAATAGACAACATACCCATGAAAATATGACACAAGATATACCCTTAGAAAACCCTCAAGAGGGAAAAAACCAAGCATCCATCTCTCATGTATTATTCGTCAATAAAGATTACAATACATCTTCAAAGTCTCCATGAACACCATTGAAGAAACAAGCCTCTCCAAGCAATCCATGTGAACAAGCATGCAACCACACATCTTGTGACATGCTTCAAACCCTCACAAATGTTAACCAGAGCTAACATGCAAAATTGCATCTCACAATAACTACCTCTGTGGTTTCTTTTATAGAAGCAAGCTCTCACAAAACCACTAAGTGGTATTACACAAAACCATGTGACTAAAACCATGAGATTACAAAACCATGCCCCCTTATTTAATATTGGGCACTTTATTTATTTATTTTCCCCAATAATAAATAATTACATTTTAGCAACTTAACTTATGTCCCAATGTTACATGCAACATAAAGTGGCCCCAAGAATAATTACATTAAATACATTTTACAAGGTGTACAACACACCTTTTCCTAAAAAATTCACCAATTTTCCTAGGTGGAATTAGGGTGGGAGGAGCTATAATATCCTTACCATCTTTATGAGGCATCAATTTTTCTTTAGGATGGAGGGTATTCATATTAGGAGGAGGATCTTGATATCCTATGCCTTTAGCACTTTCAATTTGTATTTGTTCTAAGAGTTGATGAATTTCATGTTCACTTGTTGTATCACATCCTTGTTTACTCAAGATTGTAAAGGCTTTTCCATATGTCTCTTCTAGGTTGATAGGAATATCTATAACTTTGTTTAGATAGAATGGTTGAGTGTTTGCTTGCTTAGAGGAACTAGGTTGACCTATTGTAGGGAACTTCAGTTCAACTCTTGTCTTAGTTTTGAGATGTACATAACCAAACATCTCAAGAGGTGGTATTGTAGGGGATTTTGGTTGTTTCATTGATGGATAAAAGGATGCATTAGTTTCAAGGTTGTTAAGGAAATCATTTAGGAACCTATTCATGCTATCATTATCTTCTCCAATGATGTCAACATCATGAGGATGACATGCATTAGGAGTTGAAGGAACATGGGTCAGTTCAATTTCATTCAGGTCATTTCCAAAATCACAACTTGATACATTCACTAAGGACTTCAAGGACATCCATAGTTTACCAAAGCATATATCCATGATGTAAATTTCAACTTGTAAACAATGCAACAATGTGGAATGAAATTTTCTAGATGTAATTTTGAATTTAAAAAATGCACAAGATGAACTAATTTAGACTAGATGCAATGAATTGGATGAAACATAAAGTATGTAAATTGGAACAGAAAGGTATAAATAGCAAACAAAAGCTCAGAAACAGTGCTTTAAATGCTAGAAAATGCAGTGTAGAATCTGCATTCGGACTGATTCGCCCAAGGTGGTGAATGAGTCATAGTAGGGACTTTCTTCAAAATTTTCATAAATTTTCAATTGATTTTTATGTTTTTTATTCTGTATGATCTGTATTCTAATTGAAAATGTAGATTTTGTATGATTTTCAATGAAATGAGATGCAAAAATACAAGTTATATGAACTTTCACTAATGCAAAATTTTGAAAACCCTAGAATGCTAATTTACTAATGTAAATCCTAATGCAATGTTAATACAAGCCAAATATAGGATGATGTTGCACTCCAAATCAGAATTATGATGCTCTAAATGTAGGTTCACCACAATGGAACCTGTTAAAATGGGGTTTAGGTGCATTCATATGGCTTAGGACCTAGATCACACCTAGTTGAGAGTTATTCCATTCAAGGATAACCTAGAGATCTCAATGCAAAGGATAAAGAGATCTTGCAATAAGGTTATCCTAGGGGCTTATTATAATTAATGAGGGGTTCACCATCAAGTAAGAACTTGGAAAGAAAAATTCAATGCAAGATGTAACCCTAATATGATGCAATGACATACATACTGACCTAGAAAAGTATGCAAAACAAAATAAAAAGTTGCAAGATTAAATGTGTCCACCTAGAAATCTGGAGATGACCAAAAGGAGGTATGAAATGTTGGACATTCTATCTTTAATGTTGAGTGGGAATCATTCACCAAGCTTGGAGAATCAGTCCAAAATTTGGGTTTCTATGCGGGAAAAAGATCTGGAAAATGGGTATCCGAATCTACAAAAATCTAAATTTTGACCTAAACTGGGACTCATTCGCTAGAAGTGGTGAGTCAATCTAGTTAGGGATTTCTAAAACTTCAGGATCTGAATATAGTCTTCAAGGTTTGTTCTTTGCTTCCCAAGTGATTTTTGGATTCGAATCTTTGTAAATCAACCTATAGGTGTTCTCCAATGTTCTCCAATGCTTGATGACAACTATGAAAATTTTAGGTACTTTGACAAATTTCTCTAATCTTTCTTATCAATGTTTCTTCAACCTAAACTTGCAAAACATAGACAAAAGAGAGCGAAAAATGTTTTTTTTCTAGTGGATAAGGGTTTTCCTTGGTAAAACACCATTTTGGGTAATCAATCCTTGAAATAAAATGAAATAGGAATGGAGAATGATGAATGAACAAAATACGATGTTGCAACTCACCAAAACCTATCAATAAGATGTTGCAAACATTTGTGAGATGGCTCCAATGGATGTAGATCTTGACTCTTTCTTCAAGATGATAGATCTTGAATGAATTGCTAGTTTGAATCAGAAAACCCTACATCACAATTGTTAGCTACAAAAGAAACATGATGCATGAAGTCCTTGACATGATACTTGATTCTTGAAGAATGCTTTAAAATTCTTAATAATCTACCCTTGACACTTGAATACACTTGTGAACTCAAACATGCTATAAGGATGAATACTTGAATGATTGGGGGGTTGAAAACGAGTGAAAGAACCTTGTATTTATACTTAAATATGCAAAAATTATCAAAATTACAACACTGCAAGCCAACAATAGATCTAGGAAGATAAAATCCTACCAATAATTTGAATTAATTTTGTTTTTGGGCCACATGAGACTCATTAGCCTGAGGTGGAAAATGAGTCCCATTAGGCATAATTTTCGGGACTATTTTTAAAAATGCTTAGAAAAGTGTGAAACCAAGTTTGGGACCCAAAAATCTAGGTGGAACTCATTTTCTGAAGGTGCCGAATGAGTCCTGGATCACTAAATTTTGGCCATTCAACCTAAAAACACTTGAATTATGATTGGGTATTGATTTGTGTCAGAATTATCCTCGAAAAGATGCATTAAATGAGGCTTGTGCATGCAAAATAAGGCCAATTAAAGCATAAAGAATCCCAATTATTAATGAAAACCCTAGAATAGTGTGAAAGTGCGTTACAAAACTTTAGAACACTTTAGATAAGGCATGATTAAGGTTAAAAATAGATTTATTTGGTTTAGTTAATTAATAAAACCTTAGAAAAGTGTGAAAGTGTGTTACAAAACTTCACAACACTTTAGAAAGGTACCATTTATCTTCATTAGTTCCAAGGACTCAAGACCTATTGTGAATGTATCAAACACATTACAACACTAAATCAAGGCACCATTAAGCCTAGTCTACAAGGAGGGCCCAAAAAAGCAAGGAAAGTAGTAGGAGGGATACTTTTTCCATTGCCACATTTAGCACCCACTTTAGTGAGAGGATGAATGTGCTTCAAACTCACACTAAATTAGAAAAACACACATCAAGGGGGTTCCAATTTTTCCAATGCCAGTAAGATGGGATGACAATGATCAAGAGTGGTGATCAAGCCCCTAGGTTGAAGCTCCCATGGAAAACCAACATAGGCATAAAAGAACACACATGAAAATGATATAAGAGCCACAATGAAGCACAATCATGCACTGTCAAAGACATAAGGAAAATGAAACAAAATGAAAAATAAAAGGGGTGGATCAAGCTTCGGTCATTTATCCATCACGATTTGGATCAGATCTAGGTTGTTTCTCTGAAAAATGCATACTCACTTTGAGGCAGCAAAACTTCAAGCTATCCGTTGGGTGAGAAATCTAAGAAGTGATACACATACACTCATGGGTGGTATGCACTCACACACACACACACACGAGTGGCTAAGGGAAATTCATTCCCTTGTTCAGCTTCCCATCAAACCATACCAAAGTTATACCTCCTGATAACTTTGATAAGGCAACGCGCAAAAAAATGAACTTCAAGCTTCATGAGACAAGAAAAACTCTGTATGCTTGGAGCTTATGAACAAACAAGATGGATCTCTAGGCATGCAAGTTGTGTTATGCAAGGTGGCCATATAACTAAAAATTCTAATGCAATAATAAGGAGCGTTCAAGGGAGTCTTGCTTAGTTCGGGTGAGCTCTTAACTTAGGGAACATTATGCCTAATGTTTTGAAGAGATGACCAATAAAATAATAAAAGATTCACAACATAGGGGATGTAGTGTGTCACATCAAGCCCCTAAGAGGAATGTAATATGCTAAAATAGATCATGCTCTTGAAGTAAATCACACCCAATGTCATCCAAAAAGTGAAAAATGCATCATATGAAATAAGAAAACTACACCATGAAACATGAAAAAGAAAAATGCAAAATAATAATGCCAGTGTATTCTGCCACTTTAAAGAAATTGCTAAAGGCCATGCTATGAGCAATTAATTTAAAGTAGCAAATGATAAATGCAAACAATAAAGAATACATGAGAGCTAACTTGGAAACCCCTATGCCAGGTCATATATTTCTAAGTAAAGCAACATCATGCAAAAAGAAAGGACAAGAGAGGGGTTTCCCCCAAAAACTCCAAACACATAAGGGATCTATGAATTCAGGGTCAGTATGTTCTTGTTTCAATGTTTTTAAGAGAGCTCAGAACTATCATCATTACCCTAATACTCATAGAACTAGAAGAATGACACAAAGAGAGTGAAAACAAATAAAAATCCTTTTGGGTCAACATGGAAGAGATATGAATGTATCGATGCCTTGCGTCATCCCCAAAAGGAAAACAAAAGAAAAATGAGAAAGATAAAAGGAAAAGCTTTTCGTTCAACATGGAAGAGACATGAATGTCTCAATGCCTTGCATCATCCCCAAAAGGAAAGCACAAGACAAAGAAAAGATAAAGGAAAAGCTTTAGGGTCAACATGGAAGAGATATTAATGTCTCAATGCCTTGCGTCATCCCCAATAGGAAAACACAAGAAAAAGAAAAGATAAAGGAAAAGCTTTTGTGTCAACATGCAAGATACAAAAATGTTGCATCACCTTGCATCATCCCCAAAAGGAAAACACAAAACAAATGAAAATGATAAAAGGCGAAAACATAAAAGATGTACGCCATTGAGAAGAATGAAGGTATAAATACAGGAATGTCACAAAGAGAGAGACATCTAAGAGAACATTATGGGGGATCACATTATGCACATGCAATTATAAAAAAGAAAAAAATTATAAAAGAAATAATGCAAACTATTAGTAAGGCACATCTAATTCAACCTAAAGCAGGTTGTCCACATCTCAATATTAGTTTGTATACGTGGAAGGTATACAACTAGCCTAAGGGACAATGAAAAGTGCATTACTAGGAAAAGGCTATCTAATTTTTGCCCCCACTAAGTGAAAGACAAGAATGAGCCAAGGTAGGTGATGGGAAAGATCATGTAATCATGAGAATACAAGATTCTAGAACTATTACATGACAAGGGGTGAAAGGGTCCCAATTTAAGGGACTATTTCTAACATATCAAGTTTCTCGAGGATTCTTCTTCAAGTATGATATTCATCGATGAGATGCCCAAGAGTCCTATGATATGCACAATATTTGTTATTTTTTAGGATTTTTGACTCTAGTGGGAGACGGTATGGAAATCCAACCTTTGTTAACAAGTTCTTCAAGTTTTTGTTCAATTTGTGTTAGATTTTGCAAGAATGGTAAGTATTTGAATTTTGGAAGTGTAACTAAGGTGAAAAGTTAGTTTAGCAAGAAAACAAATGCATAAACAAAACCGTAGTTAAAAAATGAAGTACAATGGAGTAAAAATGCATAAAAGAAAGAAAGGTTTAACCAAACAACCTTCATGGCCTCCATGATTGACCTTCATTTCCCTTCTCCATTTCCTCCAAAATGATGTTTTCCCTCAATTTTTGATGAGAAACTATTAACCTATGACAAATCCCTATGCAAATATTGAAAGATACTATTCAAGAGCTACAATGTACTCAGAAATTACAACTATGAAGTATGCCAAGAAGAAGTTAAGAGGTATGAAGTGTGTCAAATGAGGTAAGAATTTTCTTTTTATAGAAAAGCCAATTTTGGATGAATGGCCAAGATTGTTAGATGAGAGATGCCCTAATATCAAAGGTTGAAATTAAATGTGACAACCAACAATCAGGGTAAAATTTGAAATGAAGGGTTGAGATTTGATTTTAGGAAAATCAAATCAATGGACAAGAATACATGTGACAAGGAGATATTGGGCATGGAAAAAGAGACTGTTGGAAAATCAAATAAAAATTTAAAATTATTTGATTTAAGAGGTTGAGTTGACCTTTTGAATTAAAAATTAATTTAATTCAAAAGTGGTGGGGTCATGTGACAATAAATAATGATTTTAAATTATTTACTTGGTGGGAAAAATAAAAAGTTAGCAATTTTAAATAAATGATTTTATTTAAAATTAGAAAAGGCCAAGGTGGACAATAATTAAATAAATTATAGAAATTTATTTAATTATAAAAAGACATAAGAAATTAATGATGTATTTAAATAAATAAATAGAGTTTATTTATTTAAATAATTAAGAAGAACTAGTGGACAAAATAATAATTAAATAAATTTAGTAATTTATTTAATTATAGAGGGACATAAGAAATTAGTGATGTATTTAAATAAAATAAATATAATTTATTTATTTAAATAGTGAGGAGGAATAAAAGATGTGAATTAATTAAATAATTGAAAATTATTTAATTAATAGTTGAATTTGGACTACAGGACATAATTAAATATTTTAATTATGTTGAGAAGAAATATGGAGAAAATAAAGCTTGCAGGCCTAGGTCAATTTAATGTGTCTACATTTTTCCCCTCTTTGTCATAATGCAGTTTATTGCATTGTGACAAAGAAAATTCAGTTCAAGACATGCCCAAGTGAAGGTATGGAGTATCTATGCCTCCTCAGGAAAATTTACAAATTTTGGCCTTGCGCTAGAAAAATTTGGAAAGTGTCTCAACAAGTCAATTTGATGACTTGAAAAACAATGGCACAGCTGGTTTTAAATTTTGATGAGTTTAAGGCAGTCAAAAGGGCAGTCAAATATGGTCAAAAAGTGCATATAGTTATAAATCCTTCAAGAAACCCTAAATTTCACCCTATAAATAGGCTTGATTTGGTAAAAAGATAATTCATTTTCACTTTTTCCTTTTGGAGATTTAGAGCTTAGAGTGAGAGGACCTTGTGCAAAGATGGTGATTCCAAAGGGAGATCATCACGGATTTGAAGTACGGACCTATCGATAGCCAAAGGGTGCAGAGACACTGGTATGTACCCTATACCCACTTCATCATTTCATTGTTTTTGATGCTTTTTAGGGCATCAAAACTAGGGTTGTAGATGTGTTGTGATGCATCTGCATCTGTGAATGATGCAAATGAGTTTGTGACCATGTATTTGGTGTGCCACAATGCAAATGCTAGGGCTAAACTAGGTTTAGGTTTAGAGTGACGCAATCGTGATTTGGTGCAACACAAGTGTGAAATTGCAACACAACCACTAGATTCTCCAATGCAAACATGAGATGATGCAACACAATAGTAACAAAGTGGTACAACTGATGAGTGAAACAATGCAATCACTATAAAGTGGCACATTTTCAAAGGCATGCGACACGATCGTCGTTGCGCGACCCATCTGCTATATGAAATGACACGTGTTTTTTTGCAATGCAAGTGAAGGATCGAATGATGCATTTGAATTTAGCTAGGGTTGACTTAGTTTAGGTTCATTTTCTTTGTGTATTTTTTATTAGATAGATGATAAGGATGATTTGCAATGATGTGCTAACTTCCATTTATGTGTATGCGGAAATTATTACCATCCATTTACACTTGACAGTTTAGGCCAGCGACATACACATTCAAAGATCAACTGAGGGAGGGTGAGCAGAGGCAACTAATGTGGTTAGGATTGTTTCATTGTACCTATATTCCCATTGTCTAAGAAAATAGGGGTCTTTTGATAGTTCTTGCAGAGAGATGGCACTTTGATACATGCTCATTTTACTTACTGACAGGAGAGGCCATGGTGACTCGTGAGGACATTTACAGGATCTTGCAGATTCCTATCAGAGGGGAGTGGGTTGTCTATGATGTGTGATGGGGACTTCAAGCCATGATATATTACTATGATCATGAGGATATTGCACAACTAGGAATCAAGGGATACGAGATCAGGTGGTAGTTCATGGCCAAGAATTATGATCGATGGGATGCAATGTTGTGTACTTTGATTGTTGGGGTGTTGATTCCAAATCACCACAGTCATGGTTTCCTAATTGGATGGGGAGATGTGCTTGTCAGGATGAGGCAAGACATGACAATATTCACTTGGGGACCATGCCTACTAGGGATGCTATATCATCAGTTACATGATGTTGCATATAGGCAGTCATTGAGTATCAATTGTGGGATGACACTACTAATGATCTAGGTATGGGAGAATATTCCTGTATTTTGACCACCAGTGCAGAGACAGCTAGCCGAGGGTATGCCATATGTGAATCTCTATGGAGGATCAATGTCACAGACTTGGGTCAAAGATATAGGGTACTTGCACCATGCTATTGACACTTTAGTGGGGTTTTTGTGAAGGTCGTACAAAGATTGTGAACAGTGGCTAGGAGAGGAGGAGCATTTTTCATTTTGCAGATAGTTTAGATATTTGATTAGTAGAACAATGCAATCTCAGCTTATTATAGAGATGTACCTACCCCAGTGGTTATTGCAACAATTCAACGAGTAGCAAGATGTTCTCATAGGCACCACAGAGTATGCTCAATCCTCATGGGAGACAGTGTGGGGACCGCCCATAGTAGTTACAGTGGCTGGGCAGTAGATTGATGGCTTGGTTGCACAACAGTGGGGATGGAGTGGGGGTCTAGTGAACACAAGGACCACTCTAGATTATGATGTGTAGTGGCTGACACACAGACCACTTCCATTGATAGATCTTGATCAGCCCACACTAGTGGATCAACGGGTAGTGTTACCATGAGTTCACTGAGGAGGGCAAGGAGGTAGAGATGGTGGTAGGGATTGAGGGAGGGATGGTGGGAGAGGAGATGGGGTGGGGGTGATGATGGAGGGGATGGAGGAGATGGAGGGGGTGGTGGAAAAGGAGGTGACATGGTGATGGTGGCAGGGGGAGGAGAGGAGGAGACGACGGGAGGGGATTTTGATAGCAGATCACTCTCACCTATCTAAGAGGAGGAGGAGGAGAGAGAGGAGGGATGACAGAAGGAGGGCCATCAGGAGGAGGAGGGTAGAGGTAGAGCATCCAACAGAGTATCCAAAGGGAGAGAAGCTAGAGGGACCTCATCTAGAGGTAGAGGCAGAGGGACATCACCCAGAGATGGAGCTAGAGGTGGAGATGGCTAGGGAGAGGAGGTAGGGAGAGATGAGGAGATGTTGGATGTTAGTGGGGAGGAGGAGCTAGATGTCGGTGGAGAGGATGACATAGGAGGATAGGTTGAAACTGATGATGAGGAGAGGTGAATCAAAGAGCAGATGATGAAGGGTGAGGAGGATATAGCTGGGAGACCACCATTTCCATGACATGTGATAGTCGATCAGTGACTAACGGATATGCAGAGCAGGTTGGATGAGGCCCTCACTCATATCAAGACATTAGAGTTAGAGCTAGAGGTCACTAGGGTGGAGAGGGACTAGGTAGTGGCTGGGTAGCAAGAGTCACAGAGTTGGTGTTCAAAGTTAGCACAATTGTGTATTGGGCCAGTTGGGGAGGTTGCTAAAGAGCTGGTGAGGATGAGTACTAGCCGAGCACAGTATAGGATATTGTATGAGAGGAATGTTCTGATAGATTAGTGAGATCCTATTTTGACTCCATCTCAGAGTAGGATAGGTCATGGCTCAAGGAGCAACAGTAGGAGCATAGCAACAATAGTCAGAGCAGTGTGAGCCCGTCCACTTCATTGGGATAGTCCTTGGGACATAGATCACACCACAACCATAGGAATTCATTAGGACACAAATCTAGCCACATTCATGCATTTTCATCTTCAGGGCACAGGTCTCATCATAGCCAACCATCTATCACAGTACTAGGTTCATCACCGAGCCAACCTATCGGGTCCTATCATATACCATCAACGCCTGTGAGAGAGCGTTAGTCACCCCATTCCTCACCTCAAGGGGATGAGAAGAGTACAATCTAGGGAATTTGATATTTTCATTCTATTGAGACATTTTATATATTTACCATTGAGCCTGTGAGCTCTATTTTTGGGATTCCTTGAGAATCTATCTCGTGACATTATTTTTAGATTATATATATGATGCAGTTTTGGTGTGGATTCTATGCTATGTGTTATGTGATGATGCATTATGATTTTATTATGTTCATGTGATGTGATTTATGTGATGATTCCTATGATGATTTATTTTATTTTATGGGATGTATGCACTTATGATGGTTATTTATGATGAGATGCAATGATGATACTACTTTATGTATGATGGTTATTTTATGATGATGATGATGTTCTATATGTTCCTAATAGATGCCATGTTTATTATGATGGATGCATTGATGTATGATTATGTATGTATGGATTATATGGTATATGATCCTTTATGTTATGATCCTAAATGTGTATGCATTAATGATATGGATGATGTATGAAAATGTTTAATGTGCTTATATGTTATGTTAATGCAAATGGGTAAATGAAAATGATGTATTTATGCTAAGGATGTAAATGCTAATATGTAAATGGATTTATGTAAATGTGCAATGTACTAATGCAATTTCTATATATGAGCATGTATGCAATATACTTTTATATGTCACAGGATATCATCAGGAGATGGAGGAAGACCAGATAGAAGGGGATGGATGTTAGTGCCGAGAAAGAATATGATATGACATAGATCAATGGTGTGAATGGTTGTACGATCACATAGAAAAAGCAATCGTAGACAAGGATGATCATGACTCATATGGGGAACTTAGTTTCCCTAGTCTTTTTGTCACAACCAACCACAAACAAGAAAGGCAAGCCATGAAACATCGTTGATCCTCTAAATCCTATGCAAAACATCCCCGAGGAACTAGTAGCATGACATTTTGAAAAGAGAAGACAAGATAATCATCATGATACATCGTTGCTGCTCTAAATCCTAATGTCAGGACATCCTCGAGGAACTAGTAGCATGCTTAAAAATCAAATTAAAAATGCCAATATTAAAGATAGTGTTTGCCAAGTATGTTCATATGTCAAGTGTTTTGATGTCAAGATGTCAGGTTTGACAAATTCTAGGTTTATGTGTGACAGATGCCAGGTAATTCCAAATTTAGGAAGGACACACCCTGAATGATATTGATGTCGAGAGGATCAATCCTAAAATGTCACGAGAATCCCTCAAAATGGCAGATGACAGAGTCAATGCTTCAGAAAGACATATCCTAAAGCATAAATAAATGAAAAGAGTTGTTCTTCGAAAAGATGTATCTAAAGAATATCCAAGAGTTGACAATTGGACTTGTTATGATAGTTTGACCAAAGTTGACTAGATGATTGAATTGACTGCATGCCAGTGTTGACATGCCAATTTAGTTGAAATGTCGATTAAATGATTGTCAAAGTTTGTTTAAGATTTGTCTATTTTAGGATGGAAAAGAATTCGTTTGATTTGAAGGCATATGACATGTGTGATAGTGAGTGTGATGAACCCTAATGGACTAACCTAGTGTTTCCTTAGGGGCTCATCAATTGATGGTGTTGCCTATATCATACACTCAAAGACCTCATAGTTCGACACAACCAATGAATTTTCCTTATTGATCAAAGATTGAGTCATGATTTTGTTTGGACAAAACTAAAAGGACTAACCTAATGTCTTGGGGGCTCAAAGATGAGCCTTGCCTATGTAGCAAATGTGTAGAGACAATGTAGTTCGACAATGACAAAGATTGACACAATTGACATGATGGAATTTGACTCTATTTTTAGGATTTTTGAGTGTTTTTTTTAATGTTTTTGTTTTTTTGAATGTTTTTGATTTTTTTGGATTTTATCAAGACATTTTGTAGTTTTTAATGTTTTTTTTCAAGACATTTTCCAATTTTTATGACTTTTTTTAGGACATTTTTTTATTTTTATGGCTTTTTTTAGGACATTTTACGATTTTTATGGCTTTTTTCAAGACATTTTATGATTTTTGGGGACCATGTGTTAGACCCACTATAGTCACATGATAAGAGGATTTCCCCCAATCAAGTAGATGGAGTGATGGTAGATGGTGAAGCAAAAACTGACCACACATGGTGCTTGTTTGCTAGTTTTTCACCATGGTACTTATCCAAAGCGCCACCGAAGTGGTTTTCACTATTGGACAAATTATTTCTCTTTACTATTTTTTTGATATTTTCTAATGTTTTTGGTGTCACCAAGATGCTTGTTTGCCAGATTTTCATCAAGGTGACAATTTTTTTGTATCTTTCAATTTTTTTGTATTTTTTGTGGTTTCAATCCAAGCTCTTTGATGCTATGTGTAAAATTTGCAAATATGCAAACTATTGATAGGTTTTGTCAATTTTTCCCCATCTAGAGTAGCTAACTGGTAAGAACCAAAACCAAATGAAACAATGATGATGTAAGGACCTGACCAATTAGGCTTGAACTTGTTGGGTTTCTCACAGTCAACTTGATTCTTTGGGTTTTGCATCAAGACCAAGTCGCCAATGTCAAACTTTCAGACCATAACTCTCTTGTTATAATTGTGGAAAAGGAAAATTTGATATGCCAGTAAGTGATTCAAGGAATTTTTTCTATATTCTTCTAACAATTCCAACTCATGTAGTTGAGCTTTTCAGTATTTTTCACCATCAATCAATCCCTTCATGGAGACTTTGAGAGAGAGTATTTCAACATCGATGGGAAGGATAACTTCAACTCCAAAGACAAAGGTGAACGGATTGGCTCTAGTAGGCATGCAGATGCTAGTGCGGGAGGCCCATAGAGTGGGACTAAGTTGTTGATGCCAGTCACGACCAACGTCATTGACAGTCTTCTTAAGAATCTTGATAATTGTCTTGTTAGACACCTCAACTTGACTGTTACCTTGTGGGTAATAGGGCATGGAGAAATGGTGTTGAATGTGGAAGCATTCACAAAGCTCACATACATCTTAATTTTTGAAAGGACGACTATTATCTGTGATGATGGATTATGGAACACCATACTAGCAGATGATGTAATTAAGGATGAACTTGGAAATCTACTTACCTATTATGTAAGTGAGAGGAATGGATTCTATCAATTTGGTGAAATATTCGATGGTGGTAATAATGAATTTATGTCCATTGGATGAGGTGGGATGGATTTTACCCACAAGGCCAAGTCCCCATTGTGTAAAAGGCTAGGGAGAAGTGATTGGATGAATTTCTTGCGCATGTGCATGAATTAGATCGCTGTGTACTTGACATTGATGACATGTTCTCACAAAATGAAGGGAATCATTTTCCATTGTCGGCTAGTAATACCCAAGTCTCGTAACTTTCTTAACAAAGGTTGGGCCACTCAAATGAGATCCGCATATACCCTCATGTACCTCACGTAGGGTTGTTTGTGCTTCGTCAGTATCAAGACATGAAAGAAGGGTATTGTCAAAGTTGCTTTTGTATAGGGTATCATTGATGATGGTATAGCAAGCAAATTTATGGATAAAGGATTTAGATTGGTTGTTGGAAAGGTTTGGCAAGAGAGTCTGGGACTGGAGGTAATCATATATGTCTTGATTCCAAGGTGAATTGGGACCAACAAGCTCACAAACCATTTCTGACTCAAGAATATCATAAGCGGGGACCAAAAGTTGTTCCACCAAGAACTCAAATTGTGGCACGTTGTTGGGAATGTCTAGGAGATATCTAATCATGGCTATTGCATTTTCACCCTTGTTTTTTTCCCTAGTAGCCTATTCAAAAGTGATCATGTGGAAATATGATAGAAAACTATCAACCATGCATTTGTAGGGCATTGAATTTTCATCTTTGGTGTTATATTCATCATTGACTTGGTTAATAACCAACTGAGAATCCCCAAAGACTAGGAGTGTTTTGATTTTCCATTTGATGGCCATTCAGAGTCTTGTGATAGGTGCTTCATATTCAACAACATTGTGAGTGCAGGGGAAGGTGATTCAAAATGACTTGGGAATATAATCTCCTTGTGGTGTGATGAATAATATTCCTGCCCTTGAGCCATGAACCATATGGGACCCATCAAAATATAGCTTCCAAGGTGATTTAGGATCCACATGAAAGATAGATTCATCTAGGAAGTTGGCTATGAAAGGATGATCACCTTGTACATGTGCATTAGTGAGTTGATCTGCTATCACCTGTCCTTTTATAGCTTTGTGATCCACGTACTATATGTCATATTCACTCAGTATCATAACCCATTTTTCCAACTGATATATTAACACTGCCCAAATAAGGAGATACTTCAATGGATCAATTTTTGCCACTAATTGTGTCTTATGGTTTAGCATGTAGTGTCTCAGCTTTTGAGTGGTGAAGATAACTACAAGACAAGAACATATCTGACCAATGTGCGACTAGTGTAATATATAGCTCTTTCTTTCTCATCATGATCATTTTGTGCAAGAAATGCCCCTAGTGCTAAAGTGGTTGTAGAAATATACAAGATTAGAGGTTTTCCATCAATGGGTGGCATTAGGATAGGTAGTGTCAAAACATAGTCTCTAATTTGTTGGAAGGTCGCTTGACACTTGTCGGTCCACACAAAGGGGATGCCCTTGTGCAACATATATTGGAAAGGTTGCCATTTTTCTGCTAGCTGTGCAATGAAGCTTCAGATGGATTGTAATCTACCTTGCAATGTTCTTAGCTGGGTATGTGCAGGATCATGGAAAAAATAGTCCCTTAAGTGGCAAAAAATTTAGAAAAATCAGAGTTAGGAAACTTGACGTAAAAATTTGAATAAGTTATATATTATTTAAAAAATATGTAACAATAGAATATGTAGTGAAAATTGAATGTAGTTTCTAAAATACTAGGTTTATTTAAAAAAATCTATTTGGTGAAAATTTGAAATTTCAATATAGTAGTACTTAAATTTTAGGGAAAAAATAAGAAGTAGGTGTTTGTCTGATCACCCTAACCACAATAAAATGATAATGTTTTTTTATAAGATTGTAGTTATAAGTAGAGAACTCATGTCTTGATGTGATGCATATTTTTTGTAATTTATTTCCAAGTAAATAATTAATTATGATTTTTTTATTACAACTTTTAAAAAATATAAAAAATTGTATGTGTGACCACCTTAACTTGGTCAAAACTTCATGGAATTTTTTTTTTTTAATACTATAGTATGCAAAGCATAGAATGTGATGCATGTTTTGGATTAAAAAAATGTGATACCATTTGAAAGCTATAGATGTTTTTCAATCAGCCTATCAATCAGGACTTTAGTCGTAATTCAAATAGAAAATGAATAATAACTATTTATTAAATTCAAAGTAAAGCATAATTTATATTGGTGGAAAGTTGAGAATCTCCTTTAAAAGCCCTTTTCATTTCATCAATTTTTGGTATTAAAAAAAATTTGTAAGCCACCTACCCATCATATCGCCACTTTTTGGCCCATCATGATCCTGCACATACCCAACTCACTGATTCCTTTTGGTGGTGGCATGTCTAATATTGCTTTCACTTTAGTGGGAGAAACTTCAATGCCTTGGCAAGAAACTATATACCCCAAAAAATTTCTTGAAGTCACACTGAAGACACACTTCTTTGGGTTCAAACGAACCTTGTACTCTTCCAACCTTTTAAAACAAATTTCCAGCACCTTTAGGTGATTGTTGCATGTCAAAGACTTTGCCAAGAGGTCATCCACATTGTCTTCCATTAGCCTGTGCATGAGGTCATGAAATATTTTGGTCATGGCTCGTTGATATGTAGCACCTGTGTTCTTTAGGACAAAAGGCATAATATTCCAACAGTATGTACCCCAGGGACAAGTGAATTTTGTTTTGTGATGATCTTTTGGGGTGATACGAATCTGGTTATATCCTGAGAAACCATCCATGAGGGGCAACATCTCATATCCTGTTGTAAGATCCACAATGATGTGTATGTTTGGAAGTGGAAAGTCATATTTTGGACATGCCTTATTTAGATCACAAAAGTCTATACAAATGCGTATTTGACCATTTGGCTTAGTGATAGGCACGGGGTTTGAAATCTAGTCATCATAGTCTATTGATCTTATGAACCTCGCATCTAGTAAATTTTTGAGTTCAACTTTGACTAGCAAGGCAATATGCGAGTGCATCTTTCACAATTTCTATTTGAATGATTTGGCATCTAGAAGTAAGGGCAGATGATGCAAAACTAGTGTTGGATCTAATCCTAGTATATTGACATAAAACCATGCGAATTTGATCTTATGTTCGAAGAAGAATTTTTTTAATTTAGGCTTTTCTTCTTTTGTCAAAGATGCTACAAAGAGAATTGTTTTGGGATCCTCTATTGTGGCTATATTAACTTCTATGGTGTCTTCAATGAGGATTGTCGATTTTTCTTGTGTAATGGAAAGAAATTCCAATCCTCCATCATTGTGTGCCTTAGAGAGGTTTTCACCCTCGGATACATCCTTTCTTTTTTACTTTTGTATCGTCAGAAGGTGCCTTGTGATTTTCACCTAAAGACGTGTCTTTTCTTATTTTATTTTTATTTTTTTTGTGGCTAGAGGATTGCACAATCTCCCTGAAGTATGCTACAGAATCAAGATCTATAGTGAATCCAACTTTATAGTCCCCAATCGGTATTCCATCACAGCTCATCCCATGAATTCTGCAATAGCTTTGTAATTCTAAAAGATGTCCATAGTGGGACGTCCTTGTTGATCCCAGTCAATGAGTTGTGGGTAGATAAGGGAGATACCATTGTTTCAATGGAAATTTAGATGGAGTTAGCTTATTAAATAATAAACATCAAAAATCCAAATAGGCTATCAAGAACAATAGAAAATCAAAACAAAGAATGATTATACCTTCCTTTCCTTCCATTCTTCACCTTCATAGCACCTTCTAGTTTGCAGTAAGTCAATGAGGCCCTCAAATTTTGAATTGAGCAACCTATAATAATGCCAAAGCCCTATGCAAATGTTGAAGGATTTGATAAAATTATGCCTATGTCTATGACAATATGATAAATGAAAATAACGACTACTAATGCTAAAATGACTATAATGCCTATATTAAAAATTACTTGATCCCGAAATTATGAGCAAAATTGTCTTTTATAGAAAACACAATTTTGAGAGGATGGATGAGATTAAATTCTAAGAAAGACCTAGAATGAGAGGTCCAGATTAAATCTGAGAATCTCTAATTAGGGTTACGGAAAATTCATTAATTGAACGGTCAAGATAAAACCTCAGATAAATGGATCGACGGTGGAGAATAAATGAGATAAATTAATTAGAAAATAAGGATTTTTGAAAATCAAGAAGATAAAGAATGCCTGATTTATGAGATTTGAAAAATCAAGAAGATAAGATTTGAACTGAAAAACAAATTTGGAAAATCAAGAATCTGCCTGATTACTTGATTTTTGGAAGATTAGCTACTAATTTGAATTAAATTAATTCAAATTATGGATTCTGTGAGACAATATATAATCTTTTTCAGATTATTTACCAAAATGGACTGACAGTTAAGATTGTGATGACATTTTAAATAATTGATTTATTTAAAATGAGAGGAATATTAAATTGGCAATTAAACAATTAAATCTAATTATTTAATTTAGAAGATGAGATTAATTAATTAAATAAATTAATCAATTCATTTAATTATGATAGTTAGTGACATATTAAATAAATAAATAAAATTTATTTATTTAATTATCAGGAAGAAATATATGAGGAAGGGGACTTAAATAAATTAAGAAATTTATTTAATTAAGGGAAGACTTAGACAATTAATGACGTATTTAATAAATAAATAAAATATATTTATTTAATAATCATGAAGAATATAAAGACATGAATTAATTAAACAATTATAAATTATTTAATTAATAGTCGAATGTGGACCAAGGACATAATTAAATGTCATAATTATGATAGGATGAAAGTGGAAAAAATGAAGCTTGCCGGCCTAGGTCATTTTTAATTGTCTACATTTTGCCCCTCTTTGTCATAATGTAGCATGTCACATTGTGACAAAGAAAATAAGTCGAAAATATGCCCCAATGAAGGTACGGAGTATCATTGCCCCCTCGGGAAAGTTTTCAAATTTTGGGTCGGCGATAGAAAAATTTGTAAAGGGTCCCGATAAATCAATCTGATGACCAAAAAAATAATGGCGCAGTCGGTTTCAGATTCAGACATGTTTAGGACAATCAACGGGGAAGTCAAAGGTGGTCAAATGAGCCTCCAGTAGTAACTCACCTGAGAAAAATGTCATTTTGACCTTATAAATAAGTTGACAAAGGGATAAAAGTAAATTCATTTCCACTTTTTACATTGCAAATTTTGATAGCCCAGAGCGAAAAGGAGCACAACGAGCATGGTTATTCTAGTGTTAGAGCATCACGGGGAGATCGTGTAGACCTTCAGATGGCCAGAGGGCTCAGAGCCAGCAGTAAGTACCCTTGCCTTGCTTTGTAATTTTCTCGTTTTGTGTGTCAAATTTTAGTTTCTAGGGCCAACAACATCTGCGCCATGATGCAACTGCATTCGTGTTTGACGCATTCGCTTTCGCGTTCGATGCATTTGATGCATCGCGATGGAAGTGCGAAAGAGAATTTAGACAAAATGGTGGTCCTCACTGCATTTGTTGATCCCTGCGACGCATTCGACATTTCGAGTAGCATTTGAATATTTGAATGCCCCAATCGTTCGTTTGCAACACATTCATCTATTTTTTCAATGCAATTATGATCATGAGACACATTCACATATATGCAACGCAAGTGTTAAAATTCGTGACGCAAGTGTGAAAAAGTGACGCATTTGCGATCTTGGACCACATTTGATGTGCGGAATAATGCAATTGACATTTTGAGATGCAATTGCTTTACTACGACACATTTTCCTTTCACTTGTCTAGAGCTTGTTTTGATGTTTGTGTAACCTTCGATGCATTTTGATAATATTAACCAATTTTCTCAGAGTGTTTTGATGACTTGCTTGATGTTTTGCAGAGGCAGCTTGCCCCAATTTATACCCGCGAGAGCAGAATGATGACGTTTCAGTTTTCTAACCAGTTGAGCCCACGAGAGTGGCGACGATTGATGCAATTAGGATTATTCTATGTTGTTTTCATGCTCGCCATTTGAGTGAACAGGGGACTACTGACGATGTTGTGTGAGCGGTGGCATTCAGAGACCTGCTCCTTCCACCTGCCGATGGGTGAGGCCACGATTACCTTGGAGGATGTCTACTGGATTCTTCGGGTGCTGATCCGAGGGGAGCAGATCATCTATGACCCTCAACATGGAAAGTAGACCTTCTGTGCCTACTATCATGATCAGGGTGTTGGACTGGGCATCTAGGGTTATGAGATCAGGTGGGAGTTCCTGGCAGAGCATTATGGTCGCTTTGATGCATTCCTTGCGACTCTGATTGCAGGTATTTTGGTTCCCGACCACCGGGGACATGGATTTCCTATTGGTTGGGGTGACATCTTGGTTGGCATGAGGTGACGCAAGACCGTTTATGCTTGGGTTCCTTGCTTACTGGGGACACTCTACCACCAGTTGCACGATGTTGTTTACAGGAGAGGAGAGAGCATCTCGTGTGGGACTACGCTGATGATGATATGGGCCTGGGAGCACATATCCATATTCCAACCTCCTATTGACAGACCACAGTTGGCTGATGGTATGCTTTATGCTTATTACTATGCCGGTGCATTACAACAGACTCATATGGGTGAGACAAGTTGGAGGCAGCATCGTATCGACACGATGATATCCTTTATCTAGAGACCATACCGAGACTGTGGATAGTGGGATGACGAGGACGAGCACCTGAGTCTATGCAGAAAGTTCAGATATCTGATTGGCAGGACAATGTAGACATCACTGATTATTAAGATGTATTTACCACAGTGTGTCTTGAGGCAGTTCAGAGAGCAGCAGGGTGTACCTATGGGGATAGCCGAGTATGCCAGATCATCCCAAGAGTATGCGTGGGGGCTAGCCATCCTAGTGGAATTTGTAGAGCAGTAGATTAATGGGCTAGTAGCCTAGGCATGGGGATGGAGGGGCGGAGCAGCTGATCCCGGGACCACAGCGGACTATGATTTATGGTGGCAGGCACATAGACCAGTGCCATTGACAGATTTGGATGGGCCAGCACCAGTAGATAGATGATCAATGATTCCATGGGTTACACGGGCTAGGCGAGGTAGCAGGGGGAGAGGCAAAAGCAGAGACGGAGGCAAGGGTGGAGACGAAGGCAGGGACGGAGGCAGGGGTGGAGATGGAGGCAGAGGTGGAGACGAAGGAAGGGACAGAGGCAAGGGTGGAGATAGAGGTAGAGGTGGAGACGATGGCAGAGATGGCAGGAGGCGACAACAGGATGGGAAGAGATAGGTCCAGAGGGTGTGCCCACGAGTGGTAAGAGTAGCATTAGATGCCATCCCTGAGGTTGGAGAGGAGGGGAGAGAGAGGAGCAGCCTTGACAGGAAGGAGAGGGTGAGGAGAGATGGGAGGAGGAGGTTGCAGAGGATGTAGCAGAGGATGTGGTGAAGGTGGAGAGGCAAGAAGAGGGGGATGTGGATGTGGGAGGTCAAGAGGAGGAGGTGGATGTGGGAGGTCAGGAGGAGGAGGTGGATGTGGTAGGTCAAGAGGAGGAGGTGGTAGAGGATAATGACGATGAGGATGACGCCATGGATGAGGCCGAGAGACTCCTCCGATGGCAGATGGTGGAGGGAGAGGAGGAGATACCGTCCTCCTTGGGATTACCTCAAGATGCTACTACAGATCAGAGGGTGGCAGACCTACAAAATAGATTGGATGCCAGCATGGCACAGGTTAGGGCACTGCAAGGAGAGCTAGAGGTGGCTTGGGTAGAGCAAGATCAGGTAGTGATCCACCAGCAGGATTCAGCCCAGTGGTGTACATAGTTTGCGGCTTTATGTACAGGACCCATAGGGGATATGGCCTAGGAGTTGGCCAGGGTGAGAATGATACTGGGGTAGTATAGGAATTTTTATGAGTAGGCAGTGCTGCCAGAGCGACGGGATCCTACTTTGTCTCGGTCACAGTCGAGGATAGGCAGTGGCCATAGATCAGGTAGTGGCAGTGGTAGTAGGAGTCAGACTAGTGTCGGAGGGTCTACCTCGACAGGGCACACTTCAGGGCATAGGTCACATCATTCATGCAGGCACACCCCGAGTCACCATTCGGGTCACAGTCATGGGTCAACTGGTTCAGTGCAGAGGTCAGGACAGGTACAACCGCCAGTGGTTGATCTCTCTACTTCTCAGAGTCTGGCTGCAGTGACATCACAGATGTTTTATACCATTGAGATGACACCGTCCTTCACAGCTCCACTAGTGGCACAGGTAGAGGTTGCGACAAGTCCACCTATTGTTTCAGTACCAGTGACAGAGTTGCTGCAACCACATTCTTCACCACGAGGGGATGATGAGAGTCTACCCTAGGGGCATTTTGTTACTATGACACACTGTGCATATTATTGATCCTGCGAGCTCCATTTTTGGGATATCCCATGACTTTATCCTATGACTTTGTACATTTTTGAGATGATACTATATGATGATGTAGTTTTGATGTGGCCTACATGTGTTATGTGATGTTATTTGATTTAATGCATTATGATATGTATGATGTATGATGTTGATTTATGATGTAGCATGTATGTCCTATGATGGTTATTTGTGATGTTGATGCCATGATGATGCAATGCTTATTTATATGAGATGATAATGATAATGATGTGCATAATGTATTTTAATAAAAGATACAATGTTGATTATTTTAATGCAATGTTTGTGATTATGTATATGTTTTAATGCTATGGATGATGTATGTATGGACCTAATGCAATGTTTATATGATCATGTATGCACTTATGTTTTTGGATGTCATAGGATATCATTGTGAGATGGACGAGAGAAGACGACGAGACTGATGAGAGAAGATGACCAGACCAAAGAAGAGAAGATGACCAGACCGATGAAAAATACATGTTAATTCCTAGACCAAATCCTTCAAAGCTTTACCATAGGACATTAGTATTTATTGCTCTTGATCATCATTGGGCAGACTATCGTAATAGCCAAGAAACACCATGATATGACATAGATCAAGGTGTGCAAGGTCGTACCATTACGTAAGACAAGCAGTCACAGAAAAGGATGATCATGACTCATACTAAGAGCGTGATTGCCCCAGTCTTCTTGTCATATTCAACCACATACGGAAAAAGACAAGGACAAATCATGAAACATCGTTGCTTCTCTAAATCTTGTTGCCAGGACATCCTTGAGAAACTAGCGGCATGATTGTCAAAATACAAAAAATAGAGCCCTTACCATGCTATGTCGTTGTTTTTCTAAATCCCCAAGTCAGGACCTCGTTGAGAAACTAGTAGTCATGCGTGTCAATTGTCATGATACGTTGTTGCTTCTCTAAATTCTGCTTAGTGGGGTCTCGCTGAAAAACTAATATCATGATAAAAACTAAAAGACAATTGTCAAGTGTTTTCCAAGTGCGTCTAGATATCCATTGTTTTGATGTCAAGATGTCAGGTTTAATGATGATGAGATGTTCGAGTGTTAAAGCTTTGATGCTGGTCAAACGAAAAATGTCCAAATTTGCCAAATTCAGGAAGGACACATCCTGAATAATATGAATGCCAAGAGAATTAATCTCCAAATGCCATTTGATGGTGATGATGACGATGCCTAGGAAGGACACATCTTGAGGCATAGATGACAAAGTTGGTTCTTTAGAAAGACATATCTAAAGAAAATTGATTTTAAGAGGAGCGATCCTTAGATGCCAAGAGGATCCCTCGAAATGCCGAATGATAGCGACGATGCCTAGGAAGGACACATCCTAAGGCATAAATGACAGAAGTTATCTTTCAGAAGGACACATCTAAAGATTAACCTAAAGTTGACAGTTTGACAGGTTATGATTTGACCTACTTTGACTAGGTTTGACTTATGTTTGACTATATGTCAATTTGGTCATGATGATATGATTGACCTGTTGATGAGATTGTCATGCTGAAGGAAAGATTGTTTTACTTTGTTTTTAGGAGTTTTCCCTTCTGGAAAATGATTCACTTTGTCCTAAAGATATTCTGACATGTGTTCCAGTGTAGTGTCATGAACCCTAATGGACTGACCTAGTGCGGCCTCGGGGGCTCATCGACAGATGGCCTTGCCTACGTCATACACTCAGAGACCTTGTAGTTCGACACGACCAATGACTTTGTCCAAAGGACAAAAGTTTGAATCATGATTTTATTCTGACAAGCCTAAATGGACTGACCTAATGTCTTGGGGACTCAAATATGAGTCTTGCCTACATAGCAAATGCACAGAGACAACGTAGTTTGGACAAATGACAAAGACTGATTGATATGACTAACTTTGACAAGAGATGACCATGTGTTCACGCTCTTCGAGCAGTCTAATGTTTTTGTTTGTGGTTTTCTTCAAGATGTTTTATGATTTTTAGGTATTTTTTCTGAACATTTTATGATGTTTTTGTCTTTTTTCAGGACTTTTTGGGATGTTTTTGTCTTTTTTTTATGACTTTTTGCAATGTTTTTATCTTTTTTAAGGACTTTTTGCAATGTTTTTGTCTTTTTTTAGGACTTTTTGCTGATTGTCAAGATCATGTGCGACATCCACTATAGTTTCATGATAAAAATTTTGCCCCCAGTTAGGTCCAAGACTTAGCCATTTCTAAGGGAACATGGACGAGATGCTGCTGGTTTACTAGATGGACAGTCTTCAGGACTTGATGTCAATCGTTTATCCACTATGAAAAGTAGGGTAGAATTTGGTAGTGATCATAATGATGGCGATAATACCTTACATCTTAAGCCAAGGCAGACAAAGTGACAGTAGATGGTAGAGCAATGATTGACTACACATGGCGCCTGTTTGCCATGTTTTCACTATTGAATGAATCATTTTTCTCCTTACTATTTTCTTGAATTTTTTATTTGTATTTTTTATTTTTATTTTTTGGTGTCACCAAGACACCTGTTTGCAAGGTTTTCATCAAGGCAACGATTTTTTTTTAATTTTTAATTTTTCAATTTTTTTTGTATTTTGTGGTTTTTCAACTCGATCCTCTAATGCTATGCATAGAACCTTCAGAGATGTAAACTATTGATGGGCTCTGCCAGTTGTTCTCCATCTGGTGTGGCCAGCTGATAAGCTCCAGAACCGAAGGAAGATATGATAATGTAGGGACCCAACCAATTTGGTTCAAATTTTCTTAGTTTTTCTCTGTCGGCTTGGTTCTTGGGGTTCTACATGAGAACTAGGTCGCCAATGTCGAACTGTCTGACCATAACCTTCTTATTGTAGCTGCGACAAAGACGGTTCTAATATGCTTGGAGATGGTTCAGTGAATTTTTCCTTCTTTCTTCCAGCATTTCTAGCTTGTGCAAGCGTGACTGTTGATACTCCTCTTTATTAGTTAGACCCTTCAAGGAGACTCGTAACAAAGGAATTTTGACCTCAATGGGTAAGATGGCCTTAGTGCCAAAGATGAGGGAAAATGGAGTGGCTCCTGTAGGCGTACGAATGCTAGTTCGGTAAGCCCACAGAGTAGGGTTGAGTTGTATGTGCCAGTCACGGCCAGCGTCATTAACAGTCTTTTTGAGAATTTTGACAATAGTTTTATTGGATGCCTCAGCTTGACCGTTTCCTTGTGAGTAGTATGGAGATGAAAAATGGTGTTGAATGTGAAATCGATCACATAACTCCCAAACGTCTTGGTTTTTAAACGTACGTCTGTTGTCAATGATGATGGACTGTGGAAGGCCATACCAACAAATGATGTAGTTAAGGATGAACTTCGATATTTGTTTGTCGGTAATATATGTCAATGGGATGGCTTCAATCCATTTCATAAAATACTCAGTGGCAGTGATAATGAATTTGTGGCCGTTGGAGGAGGTCGGATGAATTTTACCCACGAGGTCGAGTCCCCATTGAACGAAGGGCCAAGGAGAAGTGATTGGTCGAAGTTCCTGTGCTGGAGCATGGATCAAATCGCTATGAATCTGACATTTGTGACAAGTCCTCACATATTCAATTTCATCATTTTCAATTGTTGGCCAATAATACCCAAGTCTTATTACTTTCTTAGCTAGAGTAGGACCACTCGAATGAGATCCGCATATACTGTCATGCACTTTGCATAAGGTCGTACGTGCTTCGTCGGTGTCGAGACATCTAAGGAGGGTGTCGTCAAAACTACGGTGATATAGGGTATCACTGATGATGGCATACTTTGCAAATTTTCAGATGAAGGACTTCCTTTGGTTATTGGATAGGTTTAGTGGAAGGGTTTGGGATTTTAGGTAGTCGTAAATGTCCTGATACTAGGGAGAGTTGGGACCAACAAGTTCGCAAACCATTTCTAATTCTGGTATATCATATGTTAGGATTAAAAGCTATTCTACTAAGAACTCAAATTGTGACACATTTTGAGGGATATCCAAGAGAGAACCAATAGTAACCATTGCATCAACTGCCTTATTCTGTATCCTGGGGATTTGTTCAAAAGAAATCAATTGGAAGTATGTCAGGAAACTATCCACCATCCTCTTGTAGGGAAGCAACTTCTCATCCTTTGCTTCATAGTCATCATTCACTTGGTTGATAACAAGCTAGGAATTCCCGAATACAAGCAATGTTTGAATTTTCCATTTAATTGCCATTTTGAGACCTATGACTAGTGCTTCATATTCAACGATGTTATTTGTACAAGGGAAAGCGATCTAGAATGCCTTAGGAATTGAATCCCCTTGTGGTGTGATAAACAAAATTCCAGCACCTGAGCCATGACCAGTATGAGACCCATCAAAATATAGCTTCTATGGTACAACTGATTCCGTATGAAAAATGGACTCATCGGGAAAATCAGTTACTAGTGGATGAGTGACTTGAATCGGTGCATCTACCAGTTGATCTGCTATTACTTGTCTTTTTATTTCCTTACGCTCGACATATTGTATGTCATACTCACTTAGTATCATAACCCATTTTGCCAACCAGCCTGTTAATGCCACCCGACTTAAGAGGTATTTCAGTGGATCAATCTTGGCAACCAGCTGTGTCTGGTGACTGAGCATATAGTGTCTTAATTTATGGGATGCAAAGAAAATAGCAAGGCATTCCCATTTAATGTGTGTATAGTTCAACTCATACCCTATTAGTGTGCGGCTGATGTAATAGATGGCTTGTTCTTTTCCTTCATGATCATTTTGTGCCAGTAATGCCCCCAGTGTTGAACTAGTAGTCAAGATGTAAAGTATCAATGGCTTTCCATGAATTGGAGGCATGAGGACTGGTGTTGACAGTAGGTAATTTTTGATTTGCTAAAAGGCTTCTTGACATTTATCCATCCATACAAAGGGGATACCCTTGCGCAACAGATACTGGAATGGGTGACACTTATCTGCCAATTGGGCTAGGAAATGTTGAATAGATTACACTCTGCCTTGTAAAGTTCTTAGTTCACTGATTCCCCTGGGCGGAGGCATGTCTATGATGGCTTTGACCTTTGCTGGGTCAACCTCTATACCTCTTTGGGAAACTATGTATCCCAAGAGTTTTCCTGATGTGACCCCGAAAACACACTTCTTAGGATTTAGCCAGACTTTGTACTCTTCAAGTCTCTTGAAAATTGTGTCGAGTACCTTCAGATGTTCTTTCCTGGTTTCTGATTTGGCCAATAGGTCATCTACATAATCTTCCATTATTTTGTGCATCATGTCATGGAAGATTGTGGTCATAGCCCTTTGGTATGTAGCGCCTGCATTTTTGAGACCGAATGGCATGACATTTCAACAATATGTACCCCATGGGCAAGTAAATGTTGTTTTGTGCTGGTCTTCAGGAACAATGTGAATCTAATTATAGCCAGAGAAACCATCCATGAGGGATAGCATCTCATATCCCATAGTTAGGTCAACTATGATGTCAATGTTTGGCAAAGGAAAGTCATCCTTCGAGCATGCTTTATTTAGGTCTCAAAAGTCTATACATACGTGGATCAGTCCATTTGGCTTTGTCACCGGCACTAGGTTGGAAATCCATTCAGCATAATCTATAGACTGTATGAATCCGGCATCCAGTAATTTCTTTAACTCGGCCTTGACCAACAGAGCAACTTGAGGGTGAATTTTGCACAACTTTTGCTTGACTGGTTTGGCATTAGGTAATAGCGGGAGATGGTACAAAACTAATTCTGGGTCCAATCCTAGCATGTCAGCATAGGACCATGTGAAATTGATTTTTCGCTTTGCAAAGAATTTATGAAATTATGATCTCTCATCTTCAGTTAATGATGCAGCAAAAAGGACCATCTTGGGATCTTCTGTAGTTGATATGTTATCCTCTATTGTGTCTTCAATAAGCATGGCTGATTTCTCCTGTTGCACGAGGAGAAAGTCCAGTCCTCCATCTTTGGGCACCTTAGAGAGGTTTTCACCTGTAGATACGTCCTTTATTTTTACTATTTTATTGTCAAGAGGTGCCTTTCGGTTTTCACCTAGAGACGTTTCACTTTTTGTTTTATTCTTATTTTTACTTTTGCGACTAGAGGACTGAACAGTCTCGCCGAAGTATGCCGTGCAGTCTAAATCAATGGCAAATCCTAATTTGTGGTCCCCACTGGGTATTCCTTCTTGTAATCCCATAAATTCAGCAATTGCCTCATCATTCTAAAATGTGTCTAGGGCTGGTGGTCCTTGTTGGTCCCAATCAACTAGCTCAGGATAAACTAAGGAAATACCATCGTTAATATTGGTGAATTGGGGTGAGGATGCAGACAACATTTAGATGTTTTTAGTGATGTTGTAGATGAGATTATCATCATCCAACTTGACATCAGACTCTATCCAATATTCTCCTTCACTAGTGTCATATTCGTTGTCAAAATAAGGGGTGAAGGTTTTAGAGCCCTGATTGTTAATGTCGTCTAACACTTCAGATGGATTGGACAGAATGGGTTTAGATGATAGGTGTTGGATGTCATGGGAAGTGGTAATGAGACTTTGACTATTTGGTGCTTGTTCAATTTTGAATGTTTGCCAAAACCATTGTTCAGAGGTTAGTTCCCTTGGTTCAACAAACAAATCATCAAGACAACAGTCACATAGGGATCGTTCTGAGCCAAATTCCCACTCTTGGGAGTCAATTTCGATGAGGGTTTCCCTAGTAGTCTCGACACTATCCAAAGCATGTACTCACTCATTTGAAAGTCCAGAGGTATGTCGATCATCATTTTCAGGTGATCCAAACCCTAATCCAAGATTTTTTAGAATTTGAAAAGTTTCTATGGGTTCCCTTCGGCCAGTTTCATCTCTTCCTAGGCCACTAGTACCATCATAGCCTTTAGCCTTCATGATGTCATAACCTTTGCCATATCTTTGAATTGGTAATGGGGGTAGTGTGATAGTATCATTATAGATCCAACCTGTAATGTTAGTAAGGTCTTCCTTACTCATGTCTCCCCACTTGATGAAAAGTATTTTCGGTGGAACTTTGAAAATTTCCTGAGGTTCCATTCTCAAACATGGCCGACCATAGTCCTTTGGAGACATGGGCATTGTTGTTATGTTGTATGTTGTGTGCAGTTTGAATTCTCTATAGCCAAGGTCCTGGATTTTGATAGTGGATTTAGTCTTAGGGCTAGCGGAAGGTGATGGTATGGTGGAAGACGTGGATAGAGCAGATGTGGAAGATGGCGTGAGTGTGGATGGGTCAATGTATTTGGATGACGAGGAGCCAGGTGCCTCTCGGTTAATAGGTACTTGATTTTCAGAAATACCCCTTAGGTTTGTACAACATTGGAAAGGGTCGGGGTCTCCATATATGGTTATTTCTGCGCCGTCAAATGGAAACTTTAGGCATTGGTGATATGTGGACGGAACGGCTTTTAAGGTGTGAATCCATGGATGGCCTAGTAGGATGTTATATGGTAGTTCCAAATCCAAGATCGGGCAAGTTGTGTCCACAATGACCAGTCCCACTTTGATTGGGAGAGAGATAATGCCACGTGAAGAGCGTTCCTCATCATCGTATGCTTTGATTACTATACTCTTTGTTGGGTCCACACACACATCAGAGAACCCTCGAGCCTTAACTAGTTTGAGGGAGCATATATTCAATCCTGCTCTGCCATCTACTAAAACCCGTCTAACTTTGTGCTTGTGGACAAAAGTTTCTATGTGCAATGCATCATTGTGGTTGGTTTTAGGTGATGAGTAATCTTGATCCGAGAAGGTGATGTGGTGAGGCATAGTGAGATATCCTACCATGGTTTCAAATTGATTGACATTGATGTCCTTGGGGACCGACGAATCAAGCAAGGTTTTATCCAAGATTTCTTTGTGTGCGGGAGATATGTGAAGCAGCTCAAGTATAGAGATTTGTGCAGGAGTCTTTCCTAGCTGGTTGATGAGGTTGAACTGACTTTTGGGTTTCCATTGCTTTGTGGTCAGGATAGGTTGTGACTGTTTAGCAGATGGGATAGGTTGTGACTGTTTAGCAGATGGGCCCGGTATGGTGATTTTGGCTTTCCTAGTGATAGGTGGACCAGCTATAGTGACCTTGCCACTACGAGTAGTAGTGTTACATTGGGGTGCTCTCCTGACAGCAATGGTATTGATGTATTCATTATTAGTGCAGACACTATTTATAATAGGTCCACTAGAATAGTCATACTTGACTTGAGCGAAGTTAGCTTGATTATTGTGTATCTGCGGTCCTGATGTAGAAGCATTATGAGAACCATGGTCCTCCAGTGGATTCTTATGGATAGTATGATCTGAATTGGAGACAAATTGAGATCCACCTACTTCAATGATGTGACTTTCGATAAGATCTTGTATTAGGTTTTTCAATTATCGACAGTTAGAGGTTGTATGTCCTTTTCCTCGATGGTATTCACAAAATGCATTGTCATTCCACCATGCTGGTTTGAATTGTCCTGGGTCATACGATTTTGGTTCTTGGAGTGTAATGACCCCATTCTGGAGACATTTCTTAAGGACTTCTTCAATGGGTTCACCCAAAGCAGTGTATGTGCGACCTTTAGGAAATTGTCTCATTTGACGGTATTGTCCCTCGTTGTTTTGACTGTTTTGATTGTTGAAAGGGACATTAGGAGGGGGTGTCGATGTCATTGTTGGTTTGTTTTGTTGTTGAACCCCTTTTAGGGCCAGTACAGGACGCACAATGTTTGCAGTCTTGGCATCAACAACACCGTCATTTGTAATGTGTTTATTTTTTACCCAGTATTTATTCTTGTTAGTGGTTGGATTGACATTTGTGTTTTTGGGACCATATCGTAATTCTCCCTTTGCGATGAGGGCTTTCTCAATCTGGACCCCTTTTTTGACTAAATCTATGAAGTTTGTGCAACAATGTATTTGCAATGCATATTTTAAAGGCCCCAAAAGTGTTTGGACAAACATGTCGACTTTCTCCCTTTCGGGGATGCCAATGTGACATTGAATAACAAGGCTTCTCCATTTTTGAAAAAATGGGATAAATGTCTCTCCAGCATCTTCTTGTGTGAGGTTGTACAAGCTAGTGATGGAGGTGTCCATGTTGATGTTGTACGCATAGTTTTTGATGAATTTTCATTTAAGCTCATCACATGTCTGGATATCCTTTTGTGTGGAAAACCATTCAAGGGCTTGACCCGCCAGACTTTTAGAAAAAAGTCACATCAAGTATGTTTGTTCATAGGCGATGTCCATACAATTGGTTGCAAATTCGCGAACATGTTCAATGGGGTTTGTCTTGCCTCTGTATTTTGTGAAATCTAGTGACACATATCTCGGAGGAAATGGAGGCATGTATACGCTCATGTCCAATGGGTATACATTTAGGTCATATGATATTTCCGATTTCTGACTTGAAATGTATATGTTTTGAATAGTTTTTTTCTACCCCCATTAGTCTTGTTTGGAGGGCATCCATAACAGGATCATTTGTGTTTCAGTACGTTGTATTGCTTGGTACACTATAGGGTCCTGTTTGTTGTGCGTGAATATTGGTGTGTTGTGGCGGTATGGGTTGTTGTGATATGTAGGACATTTGCGGATTGTTGTGTTGTTGATATTGAAAGTTATGATTAGGTGCGTGTTGGTGAGTATGAACGTTAGATGAGTAGGTTGGGATGTGTCCCCTAGTCATGTGTGTCATTATTTGGGGAATGTGATGACCATGAAGGTTATGATGTGTTGATGGTGCCATGGGTTGTGTTACTTGGCCACCTTGTGCGAATTGTTGGGTTTGCACAAGGGGAATGTTTGTATTTGTACCTTGGGAGGCAATGACATATGACTATGTTGTCGTGGTAATGTTTGGTTGTTGTCCTTGGATGAAAATGCATCCCTTGCCCCCTCCCAAAGGATTTTGTGAAATACCACTGAGTAGATATGTCAAAGGTGTACTCATGGTAGTAGATGGAGTTATCAAGGGGGGGTTGTTATGACTTGATGATGCCCCCATGGAATTTATCATAGTGGTAAAAAGAGGATTGGAGTAATTTTCCCATATTGTTGAGGAGCCAAGATTGGTTCCAACCGATTGGGATAATGTCGTGGATGTTGTGGGCATTGTGGATGATTGTGATCCTCCAATAGATGTAGTATTTATTGTGTTGGAGGTGTTTGGGATGTTGGAGGTAGCATGTACTGTCGTTGTGGTGTCAAAGAAAGTATTGCTCATAGTGTTGGGAAGTTGACCACTATGTGACATATTATGTGTGTTGTTGTTATTAGGGTCAGGAGGTGTCACATTTATCATGCTAATGTCAAATCCTTGAGGTAATTTGGCTGCTTCACTCAAGAGTATAGCCAAGTATCTGTCTCTATCATAGCAGACCATTGTTTCAACGAATTGAGAGGCCTCTGGATCTTGTGCTATTGCCTCTAAGTTTTCCTCAAGTATTTGACCATTTTCGTCTTTCTGCAAGAATTGGTCAAATGGACTGTTTGATGAGTGTGGTGTTGTTGTTAGAGGTTGGTCCTTGGCAAATGGATCATCGAAAGTCCAGTTTGGATCGTATGTGGGATTGTTGACAATGGACTTGGGGTCTTACCAAGGATTTTCCATTTGTCTTTGTTGTTTTTGAAGTCTGGTGTCCACCATAAATGAGATTGCCCAAATGAAAAGGAATGACAACTAAATGTAGTGATGATGCTATGCAAGGTCTAAATTCCAAATGATGAGTAGGATGGCTAATGTTTTTGGATTTTTGTGAATAGGATATGCAATGTGAAGATTTAAAATGCAATTTATGACAAGGGTATCTAAGCACTTCTAAGCTCAAACTTTGTTTTTAATTTTGGTTACTAGAGGAATTTGTTGAAAATGACAAGGTGACAAGGTCAAAATGACTAGTGAATTTTCCTAACTAGACTTTTGAGTTGGAAAATTCACAAAAGAGGACAATGACTAAAAAGGGGTTTGATAACTTAGTCCAAAAGAGCCTAGTTTCGGAACAATGATGTTGCAAATTGTGCTGAGATTTACCTAATCCTAAGGATGCAAAAATGTGAACCTAGGGACAACCTAATGTCAAATGCATGCAAAAATAATGAAGGATGCAACCTATGGTAATGAATGCAAACTAGTGGTCAAGATTTTGAGCAATTTCAAGTTTGGTTTCTGACAGAATCTTCTAGGAAACAATGTTTGACAAATTATTAACAAGATGAAGACTTGAGATTTGACCTTGGATGAAGTTTTAAATAGTGACAGGAAAATGCATCGTTTGAGATGTCAGTTGTGTCAGGGTTTTGCGAATGCAGCTCAAGTTCAGTAGATGCAACTCGGAAACAAACAAATGCAACTCAGTTTATCAGATGCGACTCAATGACAGTCAGTTGCGTCTCATTTTTTCATATGCAGCTCCACAGTGTTCAGATGTGTCGCAACTCATACAGATGCGGCATTTTAAATATCAACTATGGTTTAACAGAGCAATTACGATGCATAAAATTGATTGCGGTTCAACAGATGTGACACAATTTGTTTGAAATTGATTTTCTTGTCGTTTTGATTGCAAATTTGATATGTTTGGTGTTGAATGTTTTGTTTGGAGCTATGATGAAACTAAAAAGCACTTGCCAAACACAGTGTTTTGAAAATTAACCAAACACACATCAAATAAGCACAATCCTAGGTTAGGCCATGATAGTATTTTATAGATTCCACGCGGGTTTCCCCAACCGCATACCTGTAGCGTGTGAATTCAGAAGCTTGGCTGCACGGGCTCCCCCTTACAGTGCACTCTCTTCTCAAGCCAACCAAGCTTCCAACCCCCATGAAACTCCCATGGCGAGCTGATCACCTCCACTACAAACTGCGAAAGTGTGGATGCCTTCACACCGACCAGTGCTGTGCTAGCAAATAGAAGGACTTTGGCTTACTACACAAAAAAAATTAGTTAGGGACCCCCATTCGAGTGGCCATACATGGGGAAAGAGATTAATCACCATTAAGGTGGCACTCCAGACTGAAGAGGTTAAGCTCAACAAGGTTTAAGGGAGTACAAATCTGTCCATATGACACATCTGCACAAGCAACCTTAGGTTTTCCCTTAAGGTTTACATTTATATACCGGTCAAGGGTAGCTTGGCTTTAGCTCCGTTGCTGGTTTGAGTCACATTGAGGTGATGAAATCCCCAGGCAGACCCAATTTCTAGAGTTGGTAACCATTTCTCGTACACCCAAGATCACCTGAAAGTGCGAGGGGAGAGGATACTCTGATATACCAAGTCAGGGTAATAACAGATAAAAAAATGGGTCTGGTTTTTTGATCACAAGGTTTTCACCAAGTGAGAGCATACTCACCTACCATTTTGCAAACATAATCAAATAGAAAAAAAACACGCATCCATTTTAAAACCACCAAAATGAAATGTTTTCTACACTAGAAATCGCAAACACGTTGTTTGAAAAATAAGTCTTTGACAAACGTAGCTACAAAACCACAAGTTAGCAGTTTTATCCACCAGTCTTGGACCCATGAAATGTAACCACCACATGTTGTGAAACATGATTAGTAACATGACAGCCCCTACTGGGTAGAATGCAGAAAATAAACCAGAATGCTAAAAGAAAACACAGAGAATAGAAAAACCTTAAAAATTTGAATGCAAATGAGAAGAAAAATTTACCAGGCAAATGCATCGCGACAGAGCAAATGCGTTGCTTGGTTCATCAAATGTGACTCTGTATTTCAACTGCGGCTTTCTGGACTACGATTGTGGCTTGACAGAGCAATTGTCGCTTTCGTGTGTGTGAATGCATTGCGACGCATCAAATGTGTCACAATGTTTAAAAAAAATGGTTGCATCGCTCCGTACCTATACCTTCAAAAATAGTAGAAAACACAAAACTGTATGGAAATAATAGCAAATAACAGAGTCATGTTCACGTCGGGTTCACCAAATTTTTCAATGGAAATTTAGATGGAGTTAGCTTATTAAATAATAAACATCAAAAATCCAAAGAGGCTATCAAGAACAATGGAAAATCAAAACAAAGAACGATTATACCTTCCTTTCCTTCCATGCTTCACCTTCATAGCACCTTCTAGTTTGCAGCAAGTCAATGAGGCCCTTAGATTTAGAATTGAGCAACCTATAATAATGCCAAAGCCTTATGCAAATGTTGAAGGATTTGATAAAATTATGCCTATGTCTATGACAATATGATAAATGAAAAGAATGACTACTAATGCTAAAATGACTATAATGCCTATATTAAAAATGACCGGATCCCGAAATTATGAGCAAAATTGTCTTTTATAGAAAACACAATTTTGAGTGGACATATGAGATTAAATTCAAAGAAAGACCTAGAATGAGAGGTCTAGATTAAATCTGAGAATCCCTAATTAGGGTTAGGGAAAATTCATTAATCGAATGGTCAAGATAAAACCTCAGATAAATGGATCGATGGTGGAGAATAAATGAGATAAATTAATTAGAAAATAAGGATTTTCAAAAATCAAGAAGATAAAGACTGCCTGATTTATGAGATTCAAAAAATCAAGAAGATAAGATTTGAACTGAAACGCAAATTTGGAAAATCAAGAATCTGCCCAATTACTTGATTTTTCGAAGATTAGCTACTAATTTGAATTAAATTAATTCAAATTATGGATTTTATGAGACAATAAATAATCTTTTTCAGATTATTTACCAAAATGGACTGACAGTTAAGATTGTGATGAGATTTTAAATAGTTGATTTATTTAAAATGAGAGGAATATTAAATTGGCAATTAAACAATTAAATTTAATTATTTAAATTAGAAGATAAGATTAATTAATTAAATAAATTAACCAATTCATTTAATTATGACATTTAGTGACATATTAAATAAATAAATAAAATTTATTTATTTAATAATCAGGAAGAAATATATGAGGAAGGGGAATTAAATAAATTAAGAAATTTATTTAATTAAGGGAAGAGTTAGACAATTAATGACGTATTTAATAAATAAATAAAATTTATTTATTTAATAATCATGAAGAATATAAAGACACGAATTAATTAAACAATTATAAATTATTTAATTAATAGTTGAATGTGGACCAAGGACATAATTAAATGTCATAACTATGCTAGGATGAAAGTGGTAAAAATGAAGCTTGCAGGCCTAGGTCATTTTTAAGTTTCTACAACCATCATTAGTGTTGGTGAAAGGTGGGGATGATGTGGAAAGCATGCAAACTGAGGTTGAAAGGGTAAATAAAAAAATTTCCTCAAAGTCCTAGGTGTATTCCATCCAGTCGTCATCTTTGTTAGACTCAAGAAAATTAGACTCATGGTCATAATAGGGGACAAACGAGTCAGAATCATGGTCAATATAAGGGACAAACACATCAAAATCATGGTCAATAGTTTTAGATGGTGGTTTAGGTTTGTCATCATCACAAGTCCAAAAGAGTCTCACCCATTCTTCTCTTTTCAATGGGAGTTTAGGAGGATCTTTAGGAAGTTTGATGTTAAACATTTGTCTGGATCTTTCATCGAAAGAAGGCTCGCCTGGTTCTTGAAACATTTTTTCAAGATCATAATCACTCAGGGATCTTTAAAAACCATATTCCCACTCGTGGGAGTCAGTATTGGTATGGGAGTCCTCGATTGTCTTGACACTTTTAGAAGCATTTACTCCCTCACCTAAAAGAACATGGGTACATTGATTGTCAGTTTTGATTAGCTCAAACCCTAACCCCAGATACTTTTGTCTTCCAGAAGGAATTATGGGTTCTCTTCTTCCCATCTTGTTTATACCAAGGACACTAGTTCCATCATATTCTTTTTCCTTCATCAGCTCATAGCCTTTGCCATACTATTGTACTGGTAGTGGAGGTAGGTCTTCCATGTCTTTGTAAATCTAGGCCGATATATCTTTGATATCTTCTTTGTTCAGTTCTCCCCATTTTGTGAAAGTTATTGTAGGAGGAACCTCAAAAATATCTTTAGGCTCTAGTTTGAAACAAGGCAGGCTACCATAAGATTTTGGAGACTTGGGTATTTTAGTGATATAATAGGTAGTGTTCAACTTGTACTCACCGTAACCTTTGTCCTGGATCTTGATGTTAGGGTCAACACTTGAGATGGTGGAAGGAGATGGTATGGTGGAAGATGAAGGAGTGGATGTGGATGGCTTGGTGAGTGTGGATGGATCAATGTATTTGGAAGAAGTGGACATTGAAGATTCTTGGTTAATAGGAACTTGGTGTTCAGAAATGCCTCTCAAATTGGTGCAATAATGGAAGGAATCAAGATCTCTAGGTATGGTAATTTCGGTGCCATCAAAAGGAAACTTCAAGCATTGGTGGTAAGTGGATTGTACGACTTTCAGTGCATGGATCCAATGTCGACCAAGTAAAATGTTGTAAGGTGATTCAAGATCTAGGACCTGAAATGTTGTATCTACAATTACTGGCCCTACCCAAATAGGAAGTGTGATAATGCCCCTAGAAGAGCGTTCCTCATCATCATATGCCTTTATGACAATGCTTTTGGTGTCATCCACACATGCATCAGAGAAGTCTAGTGCTTTGACCAGTTTTAGGGAGAATATATTCAATTGTGCTCCATTGTCTACCAAGACTCATCTAACCTTGTGTTTACGGACGAAGACTTCAATATGTAGTAAATCATTGTGAGATGGTTTAGGTGAGGAATAGTCTTGGTCTGAAAAGGTGATGTGATGGGGAGTAGTCAAGTATCTAACCATGACTTTGAAGTGGTTGACATCAATGTCGGTTGGTATGGAAGACTCATGTAAGACCTTATCAAGTATGGATTTTTGTGCAAGTGAGATGCATAGTAGCTCAAGTATGGAGATTTGAGCGGGTGTTTTACCCAATTGGTCAATAAGATTAAATTATCCTTTGGGTTGTGACTGTTTGGAAGAGGGACCAAGTATTGTGATATTTGGTTGTCTAGTAGGAGGACCAACTATTGTGACCTTGCCTCTACGGGTAGTGACATTACACTCCGAAGTCTTCTTGATGGTGATGGTATTAACTTGTTCATTAGCAGCTTAGAGGTGCTTAATTATAGGTCCACTAGAATAATCAAAAGTAGTGCGAGCACATAATTGGATCGATTCTTAGTCTTTGGATCTGATGTAGAGGGGTTACCTGAACCATGATCTTGTAGTGGGTTTGTATGAATGGTATGGTCCAAGTTTGAAGAAAATTGTTGACCATCAAGTTCAATGGTATGATTTTCAATAAGATCCTATATGAGATTTCTTAACTATCTACATGAACAAGTTTTATGCCCTTTTATTTGATGGTAATTGCATAATGCATTATCATCCCACCATGATGGCTATAACTACCCAGGGTCATATGGTTTAGGGTCCTTCAATGTAATGATGTTGTTTTGGAGGAGCTTCTTGATGACAACTTCAATTGGTTCACCCAAGGGGGTGTGTGTGCATCTGTTTGGAAATTTTTGGGTTTGGCGTGATTTCCCTTGGTCTTGATTATTCTGGATGGCATTTTCTATAGGTGTTGGTGTGGTTAAGGAAGTGTTTTGGGGTTGAGTTCCTCTGAGTGTGATTGAAAGACCTATCACATTTACTACTTTAGCGTCAACAACACCATCATGGTGATATATTTGCTTTTGACCCAATATTTGTTTTTGTCATTAGGTGGGTTTGGGTTTGTATTCTTGTTTCCATATTTAAGTTCTCCTTTTGTGATTAGAGCCCTTTCAAGTTGAACTCCTTTTTCGACAAGGTCTATGAAGGTGGTGAAACAATGAACTTGTAAATTGTATCTCAATGGGACAACAAGGTTTTGAACAAACATGTTTACTTTCTCTTTTTCTAGTATCATGACAGGACATCGAATTTCCAAACCCCTCCATCTTTGAAAAAATGGAATGAATGTTTTGCTAGTGTCTTCTTAGGTCGTCTTACATAAATTGGCAATGGTAATGTTGGTGTCGATGTTATAGGCATAATTTTATACAAATTTATCAACAAGTTCATCCCATGAATTTATTCCTTTGGGAAAGAGGGCAAACCATTCAAGTGCAGGACCCACAAGACTTCTTGGGAAGAGTCTCATTAGATAGGTATGTTCATATGCAATGTCCATGCAATTCGTCATAAATTTTCTTATGTGCTCAAGAGGATTATTCTTGCCTTTGTATTTGGAAAAATTATGTACCACATATCCTGTAGGGAATGGTGGCATGTGTAAACTCGTGTCAAATGGGTATGGACATAAGTCATAGGATGTGTGGGTCTCTTTGTTGGAAAATTGCATGCTCTCCACTTGTTTTTGCAATGCAGCGAGTTGAATCATGAGTGCATCTAATAAAGGGTTGTTTGTGGCATCACACATGTTGGTAATGGGTATCCCATGAGTTCCCATTTGTGGTGGTGGTACGTTATGATTTGGAATGTATTGTTGTGGAATGTATGATGCATTTTGGGTTGGAATTTGTTGGTATTGATAATTTTGAATAGGAATGTGTTGTTGCATATGAATGTGGGACACATATGTGGGAATGTGTGTTCCAATAGTGTTAGTTTGTATTTGTGGAATTTTCTTCCCTTGAATGTTTTGATGCGCAAATGGAATCATGTGTTGTGTTATTTGGTTTCCTTTTCCAAATTGGTAAATGCAGCCATGTGGGATATTTTTGTTTTGATTTTGGGGGAAATTAGTGTTAGTATTGATTTGTGACTAATTATTAACATTGGGTTGAGGTCCTTGAATGGTAATTCATCTTTTTTTTTTCCCAAAGGGGTTCAATGAGTTTTTTCCCATGGCATTACTTGAGGACCCAAGTAAAATATTTGACGATGGCATTCCCATAGCACTAGATGAGGATCCAAATAAAAGGTTTGATAAATTTGTCCCCATTGTATTGGTTGAAGACCCAGAGGTAGCCCCAACATATTGTGACGGAGCTGCTGATATTTGTAGGATTGATTGTGAGATGGTGTGTGCTATGGTTGATGTTCCCACAATAGATGTTGTGTTGACCGTGTTAGATTTGTTTTGAGTTGAGGTGCCAATGGAAGTAGCATTGATGGTGTTTGTTTCATTTTGTATGGTGGCACCAATGGAGGTATTGTTTGCATTATGTTGTGGTGTTGATTGGGGTTGAATAGTTTGTGTAGTATGATCAGGAGATGTTGCTCTTAAGGTGTTAATACTGAACCCTCATGGAAATTTAGCCCCTTGGTGTAGGAGCATGGCTAGATATCACTTTGAATCTTGTAAGATTAATTCTTCTACAAAGGAAGCCACTTGGGGGTTTTGGGCGGCACCTTCTAAGTCTTCCATGAACACTTGTCCATTTCCGTCTCTACATATAAATTGTTCAAAGGGGTTGTGTGATGAGGATGCAATGTTCATGTCACTGAAAGGGTTTATGAAAGATATCCCCATGTATGTGTTTAATTTCATGTCATTAGGAAAGTTGTAAGGGTTGTTTCCTTGTCCAAAGGGGTCCATTTGTCTTCTCTTTCTTTGTAGCCTAGTTTCAACCATATAAGATTTTCTCAAATTAGGGAGGATGAAAGATAACCAAATCTATGTAATATGTTTCTTTGGATTTTTGGAATAAGGAGTGAAATAGTGACAATGTTGTCTAAAGGGGATGTTAAATGCAAATGATATTGAGGACTAAAATGAATGGTATGGGTATGTGCAGGATCATGATGGGCCAAAAAGTGGCAATATGATGGGTATGTGGTTGACGAATTATTTTTTACCCAAAATTGATGAAATGAAAAGGGTTTTTAAAGGAGATTCTCAGCTTTCCACCAATATAAATTATGCCTTACTTTGAATTTAATAAGTAATTATTATTCATTTTCTATTTGAATTATGACTAAAGTCCTAATTGATAGGTTGATTGAAAAACATCTATATCTTTCAAACTTATCACATTTTTTTAATCCAAAACATGCATCACATTCTATGCTTCATATACTATAGGATTAAAAAAAAATTGAATTTCATAAAGTTTTGACCAAGTTAAGGTGGTAGACATATGAATTTTTATATTTTTTAAAATTTGTAATAAAAATTCATAATTAATTATTTACTTGGAAACAAATTACAAAAAATATGCATCACATCGGACATGAATCCTCTACTTATATCTAAAATCTTATAAAAAATATTATCATTTTATTGTGGTTAGGGTGGTTCAGACACCTACTTATTTTTTCCACTGAAATTTAAGTACTACTACATTGAAATTTCAAATCTTCATAATAGATTTTTATTTTTTAAACAAACCTAGTAGTTTAGAAATTAAATTCAATTTGCTACATATTCTATTCTTACATATTTTTGAAATAATATAGATAACTTATTCATTTTTTTATGTCAAGTTGCCTAACTCTGATTTTTCTAAAGTTTTTGCCACTTAAGGGCCTATTTTTTCCATGATGATCCTACACATACCCGTACGACACTATGTTTTTTTGTAGTTTTTGAATAAGGGGTGCAATAGTGACAATGTTGTCTAAAGGGGATGTCAAATTCAAAGTGATAATGAGGACTAAAAATGATATGACACTATTTTTTTTTTGAATTTTTGGAATAAGGGGTGCAATTAAATGCAAAGTGATAATGAGGACTAAAATGAATGGTGGAAGACTAAAGTGTTTAAAGGTATGTTATGCAAAATGCAAGGTATAAGGAAACTCTAAGGTGTAATCAATTTTGGTAGAATTTTAGTAAAGGTTTACTAACCATTCAAAGTTTGGTCAATATCTAAATTTTAACTGTCAAAGGATTGTTTGTGGGACTAAGTGAAATGACAAGGTGACAAAGTGAGGTTTCCTAACTAGACTTATGAGTTGGAAACATCTCACAAAGGGACAAAGACTTTAAAGGATTTATTTTTACTTAGTCCAAATGACAATCTACTTTTGAAGGCAAAGGTTTCACAAAGTATGGCAAGTTTTCCTATTCTAAAGTTTGCAAAAATGAGAACCTAAGAGTTTTTTTATGTTGAAAGATGGGGTTGGATCCTAAGATGCAACTACAAACTTGCAAAGGTGGACCTATGGTAAAAGCTAAATGCAAGCTAAAAGATACAAAAATGGATTATTTGAGCAAATCTTCTTCTGGTTTTTGAACAAAGACCACTGGGAAAAGATGTTTAGCAATAGATTGAAAATGTTAGGTCTCGAATTTGGATAGTGACAGTGATTTTTCTAAATGACAGGAAAATGTGTTGTTTCAAGTATTAAATGTGTTGTAGAGTCTCAAATGTGTTGCAGTTTTAGCAGATGCGTTGTTCAAGACCGCAGATGCAGTTCAGCAGGTCAATTACATGGTTCAGTGTAGAAAATGCATTTCAGTATAGAAAGATGCATTTCTCTAATTTTCAAGTGTGGTTTAGTAGGTCAGATGCATTGCACAGAGTCTTAGATGCATTGTAGTATGAATAATGTTGGGCTTCCTTGTAATTTTGGCAGATTTTTTAGATCAATTCAATTTGAATGTGTTTTTCTAGATTTGTGAAGGATGTTTTATGTGTTCATTGGTTCAAAAAACACTTGGAAAACACATGATTTTGTCTTTGAAAAAAAAGAACATTGACAACAAGTACAACCCTATGGATGGCAAGGACTGTATTCATTGGATTCACACTTGGATTTCTCTAGCCATACTTATTCTTAGTGGGTGACTTAGAAGCTTGGCCACACTAGCTCCCCTCCACGACACTCACTTCTCTAGGTAAACCAAGCTTTGAGTTTTCATGACTCCCATGAAAAACTCTTCACCTCTACTAAGAACTACAAGAATGTGGGATGGCTTAACAATGATTGTTGTTGCACGAACAAATACAAAGAGATTTTGGAAATTGCATAAATGGTTTTTAGTAAGAGCACCCGTTTAGGTGGTCACACATGAGGCAAGATTAGCTCCGATAAGGAGGAATCCCAGCTTGAAGAGGTTATGCTCTATAGGATTTCACACACCACACGGGTACTAAGGGAATCACTTGTTTTCATGACACATCTACACCTATAATACTAAGCTTTCCATTAGCATTCACATTTGTATACCATTCGAGAGTAGCTTGGCTTTAGGTTCATTTCCGGTTTCAGTCACCTTGGGGTGAGTACTTTTTCCCTCTAAGGAAGGCCTGATTCCTAGAGTCAATAACAATTTCTCTTGCACCTAGGATTGCACAAGTGTGTAAGGGGAGATGATACTTTTACTATTGAATCGGGGTTACACAAAAATGAAAAAACTTGTTCATTTTAATGAACAAATTAAAATATGTGGGTGGAAAAGTAACAACCTCTAAGTGTTTTTGTTTCTTAGGATCACAACAAGGTGTAAAAGAATTGCATACACACTAAGAAGTTATCTCTACACCACAAGACACACAAAACACATGTTCATTTTTAACCCAAATTATTGTGAGACAAGCAAGGTTCTTTTCAAGCCAATGCTATGAGAATGCATGTAAATTTTAGCCTTGATGAGTTTCAATGCAAGTTGTGTTCATTTTAATCCCATCAGTGAATGCATGTTCATTTTAAGCCATGAAATGTAAATGCAAGTTGTTTCTGATTGCTCTATTGTTTGCTTTAGGATAGTAAAAGAGTTATAAAATCATCAACAAACAATGGTTAGCATCTCCTTCCAGCTTGCCACATGCTGCAAACAACTCTAGATTAGTAACCCAAAAATCCCTGATCTTTTAGACTAAAAAGAGAAATCTGGAAAATACTGTCAAAAACTAAAAGCAAACCTTTACTGGGAAGATGCGTCATTCTTCCTATCAAATGCATTGCAACAATGGATGCATTGGTCAGGCCTATAGATGCATTACAAAAAATCAAATGCATCATTCAGGCTGTAAGATGCGGCTCAGTATTACAGATGCATTGTTCTTGAAGTCAAATGTGTTGCAATGCATCAAATGTGGCTCAGAAAGTTGCAATTGTGGCATTTCATACCTGTACCTGCAAAAATGATGAAAAATTGTACAAAAATCTACAAAAAATTGTTTTTGGCATCGAGTTCACCTATGTAACTAAGGCAAAAAGTTAGGTTAGCATGAAAACAAATGCATAAACAAAACCCTAGTTAAGCAATGAAGTACAATGGAGTAAAAATGCATAAAACAAAGAAAATCTTCACCAATAAGCCTTCATGCACTCCATGATTGACCTTTATTGCCCTTCTCCATTTGCTTAAAAAATGATATTTTCCCTCAGATTTTGATGAGCAACTATAAACCTATGACAAAGCCCTAAGTAAATATTGAAGGATACTATTCAAGAGCTGCAATGTACTTAGAAATTGCAAGTATAAAGTATGCCAGCAAGAAGTCAAGAGGTATGAAGTGTGTCAAATGAGGTTGAAATTACCTTTTTATAGGAAAGTCAATTTTGGATGAATGGCTAGGATTGTCAGATGAGAGATTCCCTAAGATCAAAGGCTGAAATTAAATGTGACAACCATCAATTAGGGTTAGGAAAAAAATTGAAATGAAAAGATGAGATTTGATTTTAGAAAAATCAAATCAATGGACAAGAATGTATGTGACAAGAGGATATTGGGCACGGAAAAAGAGGTTGTTGGAAAATCAAATAATAATTTAAAATTATTTGATTTTAAAGGCTGAGTTGACTTTTTGAAATAAAAATTAATTTAATTCAAAAGTGGTGGGGTCATGTGAGTAAATAATGATTTTAAAGTATTTACTTGGTGGGAAAAATAGAAAGTGGACAATTTTAAATAAATGATTTATTTAAAATTAGAAAAAGCCAAGGTGGATAATAATTAAATAAATTATAGAAAATTATTTAATTATAAGAAGACATAAGAAATTAATGACGTATTTAAATAAATAAATAAAAGTTTATTTATTTAAATAATCAGGAAGAAATAGTGGAAAAAATAATAATTAAATAAATTTAGGAATTTATTTAATTATAGAGGACATAAGAAATTAGTGACGCATTTAAATAAAATAAATATAAGCGTATGTGCAGGATCATGATGAGCCAAAAAGTGGCGATATGATGGGTATTTGTAGGGTATGTGGCTGACAACTTTTTTTCCCCAAAAGTGATGAAATGATAAGGGTTTTAAAGGAGATTCTCAAATTTCCACCAATATAAATTATGCTTTACTTTGAATTTAATAAATAATTATTATTAATTTTCTATTTGAATTCTGACTAAAGTCTTGATTGATAGGATGATTGAAAAACATCTATAACTTTCAAAGGATACACATTTTGGAATCCAAAATATGCATCACATTCTATGCTTCACATACTATAGGATTAAAAAAAGAAAAATTGAATTTCATGAAGTTTTGACCAAGTTAAGGTGGTCGACATACGAGTTTTTTATATTTTTTAAAAGTTGTAATAAAAATTCATAATTAATTATTTACTTGGAAAAAATTACAAAAAAATGCATCACATTCAAACATGAGTCCTCTACTTATGTCTAAAATATTATAAAAAAATTATCATTTTATTGTGGTTAGGTGTGGTGAATGACACCTACTTTATTTTTTCCCTAAAATTTAAGTACTCGATTGAAATTTCAAATTTTCACCAAATAGATTTTAAAAAATAAAAATAAACCTAGTAGTTTAGAAAATACATTCAATTTTCTACAGATTCTATTCTTACATATTTTTGAAATAATATAGATAACTTATTCAAATTTTATGTCAAGTTGCCTAACTCGATTTTTCTAAAATTTGTAACTTATGGGCCTATTTTTTCCATGATGATCCTCCGCATAACCATAATTTATTTATTTAAATAGTCAAGAGGAATTAAAGATGTGAATTAATTAAATAATTGAGAATTATTTAATTAATAGTTGAATTTGGACTACAGGACATAATTAAATTTATTTTAATTATGTTGAGAAGAAATATGGAGAAAATAAAGCTTGCAGGCCTAGGTCAATTTTATGTGTCTATAGGAAGCTTTTTCCTTTTGCTAAATTCACCAATTTCTCTAGGTGGAATTAGGGTGGGAGGAGCTATAATCTCCTTACCATCTTTATGAGGCATCAGTTGTTCTTTAGGAAGGAGGTTATTCATATCAAGAGGAGGATCTTGATATCTTATGCCTTTAGTACTTTCAATTGGTATTTGTTCAAAGAGTTTATGAATTTCATGTTCACTTGTTGTATCACATCCTTGTTTACTGAATATTGTAAAGCCTTTTCCATATGTCTCTTCTAGGTTGATAGGAGTATCCGTCACTTTGTTAACACATAATGGTTGAGTGTTTGCTAAGTGCTTAGAGGAACTAGGTTCACCTATTGTAGGGAACTTAGGGACAACTCTTGTCTTAGTTTCAGGATGTAAATAACCAAACATCTCAAGAGGTGGTTGTTAGAGTAAATTATATTTATGCTTAAATTTACTTAGGCTTGCATTTAGATTAAAATTTTAGATTTAGTTACTCCCAGGTAGTTTTTCCCATGTTGTGAAGTTTCTCAACTGTCTATGTTTTTCATGGCTTTAAAATCATGTAACATTATGTACATTTCTCATCTCATTTTTTATTCACTCTTGTTTTGGTGAAATATCCTTTGGCTTCTCTCTATTTCATGAAGGTATTTTATATAGATGGTTTCCTGGGAATTTGTTTCTCTATTAGTGGTATTGTAGGGGGTGTTGGTTGTTTCATTGATGGATAAAAGGATGCATTAGTTTAGAGGTTGTTAAGGAAATCATTTAGGAACTTATTTATGTTGTCATTATCTTCTCCAATGGTGTCAACATCACGAGGACATGCATTAGGAGTTGAAGTAGCATGAGTCAGCTCAATTTCATTAAGGTCATTTCCAAAAGCACAACTTGACACATCCACTAAGGACTTCAAGGACATCCATAGTTTACCAAAGAACATATCCACGATGATTTTTTATATTCTAAACTATGCAACACTATGTAATGCAATGTTATAGATGCAATTTTGAATTTAAACAATGCACAAGATGAACTAATTTAGACTAGATGCAATGAATTGGATGAAACAAAAAGTGTATAAGCTAGAACAAAAAGGTATAAACAACAAAAAAAGCTCAAAAATAGTGCTTCAAATGCTAGAAAATGCAGTGCATAATCTGCATTGGGACTAATTTTCCCAAGGTGGCGAATGAGTCCTAGTAGGGATTTTTTCAAAAAAATTAGAAATTTTCAATTGCTTTTTATTCTTTTTATGTTGTATGATTTGTATTGTAAGTGAAAATGTAGATTTTATATGATTTTCAATGAAATGAGATGCAAAAATGCAAGCTATATGAACTTTCACTAATGCAAAATTTTGAAAACCCTAGAATTCTAATTAACTAATGTAAATCCTAATGCAATGTTAATACAAGACAAATCTAGGATGATGATGCACTCCAAATTAGAATTATGATGTTCTAAATGTAGGTTCACCAAAATGGAACCTGTTAAAAATGGGTTTAGGTGATTTTGTATGGCTTACAACCTAGAGCACACCCACTTTCAAGTTATTCCATTCAAGGATAACCCTAGAGATCTCAATGCAAAGGAGAAAGAGATCTTGCAATATGGCTATCCTAGGGGCTGATTGTAAACTAATGAGGGGTTCACTACTAGGTAAGAACTTGGAAAGACAAATGCAACACAAGATGTAACCCTAATATGATGCAATGACATACAAAGTGACCTAGACAAGTATGCAAAACAAAATACAAAGTTGCAAGATGAAATATGCACACTTGACAATCTGGAGATGACTAGGAGGTTTGAATTGTTGGAAATTTTGTCTTTAATGCTGAGTGGGACTCATTTTCCAAGCTAGGAAAATCAGTCCAAAATCAAGGTTTTTATGTGGGAACAAGATCTGGAAATGGGTATCTGAATCTGCAAAAAAAATGAATTCTGATCTAAACTAGTACTCATTCACAAGAAGTGGTGAATCGGTCTACTTAGGGATTCCTGAAACATCAAGATCTGATTTCTAGATTTGAATCTCTATAAATCAACTTGTAGGTGAACATCTCCAATGTTATCCAATGCTTGATGACAACTTTGATAACTTTAGGAACTTTGACAACTTTCTCCAATCTTGCTCTTCAATGTGTCTTCAACCTAAACCCACAAAACAAACACAAAAGAGAGGGGAAAATGTTGTTTTTCTAGTGGATAGGGGTTTTCCTTGGTAAAACCCCGTTTTGGGTAATCAAACCTTGAAATGAAATGAAATAGGAAAGGAGAATGATGAATGAACAAAATATGATGTTACAACTCACCAAACCTTATCAATAAGATGTTGCAACCATGTGTGACATGGCTCCAATGGATGTATATCTTGAATCTTTCCTGAAGGTGATAGATCTTGAATGAATTGCTAGTTTGAATCATAAAAACCCTACATCACAATTGTTAGCTCCAAAACAAACATGATGCATGAAGTCCTTGACATGATACTTGATGTTTGAAGAATACTCTAAAATGCTTGATAATCTTCCCTTGAATTCTTTTGAATTCTCTTGTAAACACTTGAATTCACTTGTAAACTCAAACATGCTAGAAGGATAAATACTTGAATGCTTGGGGGGTTGAAAATGAGTGAAATAACCTTGTATTTATACTTAATTATGCAAAAATTCTTGAAATTACAACACCACAAGCCGACATCAGATCTAGGAGGATAAAATCCTGCCAAAAATTTGAATTAATTTTGATTTTGGGTCACATAGGACTCATTCACCCAATGTGGAAAATGAGTCCCATTAGGCATAATTTTTGGGACCATTTTTAAAAATGCTTAGAAAGGTTTGAAAACAGGTTCGAGACCCAAAAAACTAGGTGGGACTCATTCATCCAAGGTGGTGAATGAGTCCTAAATTACTAAGTCTAGTCCATTCAACCTATAAACACCTAAATTATCATTAAGTATTGATTTGTGTTGGGATTATCCTTGAAAAGATACATTAAATGAGGCTTGTGGATGCAAAACAAGGCCAATTAAAGCACAAAGAAGCCTAATTATTAATGACAACCCTAGAGAAGTGTGAAAGTGTGTTACAACAATTTACAAAACTTTTGATAAGGCATGATTAAGGTTCAAAATATATTTATTAGGTTTATTTAATTAATAAAACCTCAAAAAAGTGTGAAAGTTTGTTACAACACTTCACAACAATTTAGCAAGGTACCATTTATCTTCATTAGTTCACAAAGTCCCCAAGGCCTAATGTGAATGTATCAAACAAATTACAACACTAAATCAAGGCACCATTAAGCCTAGTCTATAAGGAGGTCCTAAACAAGAAAGGAAAAGTAGAAGGGATACCTTTTCCATTGCCACATTAATATTATGGTAAAATTAGATCCTTATAGACCATCCTCTTCTAGAAATATTCTATTATTGATTTCTTCTAAGAAAATTAGTCCATGTTGAATTACTTAATATAGTATAAACACATTATAATAGGTTAAAATAGCTTATGTTATATATTTGATTGAATAAAGGGAATTATCATACAATCATAATAGTATTTATTCAAATTTCTTCCATCTCTTAGGTAATTTAGTTGATTAAATAATCACTTTAATTAATGATCATTAGGGTCATTGAATTGTAATATATGACTATAACAATTATTACTAAACAAAGTTCAATTGTAACTCATCATGAATCTAGAAGTAGTTATTGAGAGCTAGGCATATTAGTTAACCCCTCATTTAATTCAACATTTAGTATTTATAAGACTGAATGATATACATTTTTTAATAATCTTTTAAAGACGTGAGATTATTGACTATGGACTCTTGAATGTATTATTGATTTTTTAGACATTTAATTATGACCATAGGTGTTAGAAGAGTACAATTCTTAGATTGAGAATAGTCCTATAATATAAAATTAGAAACACACAACCTTTGAAGCTAGGGTGACTATTATAAATGATTAAAAAATGGATGTTTAAAGGATATTTGTCTCAATTTATTTTGAAAAAGGGATTATTTATTTTCAATCTATATTTTAGTCAAGGGTAAAGAGTTGATTGAGCATGTTATTTCTTATCTTGGAATGGCCATACATTTAAGTAAATAGAACTAAGTGTATCTCCTATTAGTGGAATGACAGGATGTCATTCACCTATTTGGACAACCATGGTTGAAAGTTTAATTTGATGTAACTAAGGTAGACCTGATTTTTCATATGTAGGAAAATCCATTTCATATGATCTTTCAAAGACAAGGTCTAGCTCTTAGGATATAATTTCCATTTGCATGTTGCATGAAATTAATATTAATTGACAACTTTTATGAAAAGATAATTGCCTGTATTGGCATGGTGTAATGGTTTATAGGTGGCATTGTTGTTCTTGCCACTAAGGTTCAAACCCCGTTGGGGTGGTATTGTTGAATGGTTGTATCCGGTTCATAGCTTCGGTCAAAAGCGTTTACCCCTAGAATAAAAAAAATAAAAAGATAATTAATTATTTAGTTTTGTAGATTTGAATCGTTATGTAAATAATGTAATATGATTCTCTCTAGAATAAATTTAGCTATACCACTAGTAAGATTTAATATTCTATAAAATAGGGGCAAGTCTCCTTGCTTAGCACTCTTAATTTAGTATTAATAATTGAAAATATAGTAAACAACAAATCTAATACTTGAAAAAATCTAATAAGTGGATTTACTTGGTTTCCCTAGGCTTTAGGACAAATTCTAAAGTGGGACTTAAGCCCTTTTATATTACATCTTTTGAAAGATAACAAAATCGATGCATTTTCATTAGTGAACTATGGTAGTTTAGTGAAGACTCATGAACCATTTGGTCTCAATGAGTCAAGTCTTTGGCTAGAGAATTTTACTGATCTTGTTAGACAATTTTTTTATCTACACAAGGATGGATGCCTATTTGTAGAACAAAAGAACCATTAAGATTAACTTTGTTTGAATATCTAATATAACTAAGTTTAAAAGAAAAAAAATGTGACTAATGGGTTAAGTTGTGTGTTTTAGTTTAATAGTGAAGGAAGGATTTTTTCACCTTTATTATATATTACTCAACTATGTATAACTACCTCTTACTCATACATTTACAATAAATACTTCTATTATACTTCACTAATAGGATGACTAAAAAAGGATGTGCACACCAATATATTATTTATTTCCACATAATACACTATGATTCTATATCCCTAAGTACATTGCAACCTATCAAGTATCATAAAACTCTATATATTTCCAAAATGGAAAATGAATACTCAACAAATGACAAATGATAATGAAAATAAAGTTAAGAAAAGTATTAGATGGCCAAGAAATGGAACCTTTGGAGACACCCATTAAACATCAGAAAACCATATTTTTATGCCTTGTCTAATTATTTTCAAGATCTTAGCTATCACTAGACTCGCCATATCAACCTATACATGTTTGTGCATTTGTAGATTGAAGTTAACGAAAATTATAAAGTCTAAAAACAAAGAATACAAATCTAAAATCAATGATAATAAAATTGAAATGTGTAATACCATGAAACAAATGTATACACTAACATACCACTTCTAAATTAATTATTATATTTAAAACCGTCAAGTCAAAATAGAACTCCTCACAATGGGTCCATAGTTTGTTGGTGAAATTGAATTCTTGTCAATGGGTTCCTTGTTTTTTGTTGAAGTTGAACTTTTGTCAATGAGTCACTAGTTTGTTGGTGAAGTTAAATGGTTTTGAATGAGCCTACCAAAGATCAATTCTATTTTATTTTTTTCAATACCAAAGATCAATTCTTATGAGTGGAAAATATCAATGGACACAATAAAAGATAAACTTGGGATTATGTGGGAGATAATTCTTGAGAAATAGATATTTCTCAATCTTTTTCTCTCAGCCAAATACCTAAAGCTTGTACTTTTGTATCAAATATCTAAATAATTTTAAGTGTTTGATATGAAACCCAAAAAAAACAAACTTGATCAAACAGTTGAACGACTTATTCATGTAGTTGAAAGAAATGACCCAGAATAGATGTAATATACCGTCACATTAAAGCGTTAGACATTTGTATTGCTCGCCAGCATTAAATCTCCACGTCGAGTACAAGATAAGTTCAGTAGCTTTCCTGATGCAATAGCCTATCTCTCATATTATATACTCTATCATTGTAATAAGTTACGAAGTCTTGTACAAGTTCAGGAAAGACTTTCGACATAATAGAACTCAAATTCACAAATATCTAGTTCTGATCTGTGAATTCGAGTGTGGAGAAAAATGGGAAAGATACAGAAATATCGTGGTGTGAGACAACGCAACTGGGGCTCTTGGGTTTCTGAGATTCGTCATCCAATCCTGTACGTTCTTTATTACTTTGTTTATTTTCATTTTTCTGGTTTTTATATATAATTTATATTTGTAAGAACAAGAGGGTAAAGAATTTGTTGTTTCTGAATTAAACAACATATTCTAAGCTTTGACTTGTTTAGATGATTCATATGAAATCATGTGCAATTGTTATTGTAGAAAGAAGAGAGTGTGGCTTGGAACATATGAAACAGCCGAAGAAGCAGCTCGTGCATATGATGAGGCTGCTGTAATTGTGCGTGGTCGTGGTAGCCATGTAAATCTTCCCCATAAATCCTGTCCACAGCAATGATTTCTAAGCTCCACCATCTCAATATGACCTCCATGAATAAGGTGTTGCTGCAATATGCTGCTAAGGAGGGCTCCCTACTCTCTTCCCCTCCCTACCTCTGCTTAAAGTTAGACAATGAGAAATCGAATCAACTGGGACTCTGGCAAAACAAAGTGGTTGGTGGAGGAGGAGATGAATCCAACTGGGTGATGAAAATCGAAATTCCTGCAATAAAAGGGGATGATGAAATAGATGAGGACATAGCTTCAGAGATGATAGAAGAGCTTCTTCAACGCTGAAACACTTTCAAGGCTACAGTATAACACAGCATAGAATGAATATCTTGCTTGTAAATGCTTCAGTCATTGTCATATGCATATGGTAAAAGGAATATATGACAGACATAAATGGTATCCATTATTGAACGAAAACTAATTGGAATATTTAGTAGCCCGGAATATTATGTATGTAGTGATGTAACTATTTCAAATCGTGGCTATGGTTTCAAACACAGAAAGTGGAGAAGATAGTAGCTTCAGGTACCATCTTAAGTTCAAAAATGTCAAGCTTCACCAATGATTCTTTGAACCGATTTACAATGGTTGACATGATGTAATTTTATTTATTTATTTATTTATTTTAGGGAGGGGAGTTAAGCCTGACTCTCTTCTTTTTTCTTAACTTAGGAAAAATAGGGTTGGAATTGTCCAAATATAATGTTATAGAGGGGAGATTTTATGTTTAGATGTTTATTTATTTAGTTTAGATAAATAGTTAAGACAAAAAAATTATATCTAATAGGAATAATTGTATTTTAAGTACATGTAATTTTCAAGATTTATTTTAAAATATATTAATCAAAATTAAAAAATTAATCAATGAACTAAAATTTTAAGTTATAAAAACTAAAAAAAAGTAAAGATAAATATTTGAAATTTTCTATAAATTAATTGATGTTCTACTTAACCTCATTTTTAACATTCTATCAACAACTAAATTAAAGTATTGAGTTTACAAAAAATCACATTTATGTAATTTTTTATTTAAAAAGAAAATAAGCATAGAATATATTTAAAGACTTTCATTTCATTAGTTTATATCATTTCAAAACAGAAATCATGTATGCCACTTTCTAATAATTTAATGGAAGGACGTGGTACCCCCCAGGATGGGGAGGAGCCCAAAGGGCCTCCCACTGCAACCACGATAGGATCGTGCAAGGGGCAAGTACCCTCTAAGTACCCCCCTCTTAAATATATTTTTTAATATATTTTTAAAACAAAAAACCTGTGCTACCCTTTAATAAGGATTTTTTTTTTAAATTTTACTTTTTAAAATTTTGTAAGAAAATTTCTTTTTTTTGAAACATACCTCAATCTACATGCTAGGAGGTTATACAATTGAATTGACAATTTTTTATGCCCCAAATGTTCTCAGCATGGATTTTGACAATTTGGCAAGTGATCTTAAATTTTTTGGACCTTCTAAGCATGATGACAATGTTTGTTTTGGCTCAAAATGATCCAAAATTGTAGCTACCCTATGGATCTAAAAGAAAGTTACTTCAACCCTTGTAGATCTAACTTGTAGAGTCCAAATCAAGACAAAAAAAAGGAAAAATTACTTTTTTGATAGCTCTAAATCTAATGGAAGACTCTATTTTGGTCCAAGATGCATCAAATGATAGATCAAGGTGAAAAACTTATCAAATTAGGGAGAGGGGATTATAGATCTAGAGCTCTGATACCATGTTGAAGTTGGAATAACACAAGACACATGATCAAGCAACAAACAAAGACACCTTCCACACAAGAAATCTAAAAACAACAATATGCAATATCCTCAACAAGAAAAGTTATAGAATAAATCTCAAGAGTCTTCAAGGAGATGAAGAGTTCTCAAAAGGTTATGACATGAGACATAAAAACAATCCTATGTTTATCTTAAGTTCATGAAATGAATTATAATAATAATCAATTAATTATTAATTAATGATTAGCTAATGCATAACTACTCTAAGAAAGATAATCTCCACTACAGTAAGGAAATCAACCAATGCTGGAAATGGTGAGGAATTTCATGAATATTGGAATTTATTATTCTTGTATGTCCAAAAACTCCTACTGAAGGATAACTTTCTCTTTTTAAAGATTTTTGACTTCCTCCAAAAGGAAATTTAGGTTATTTTTTAGTATAATACCCATCTGCAATGGAATATTAAGAATTCAAGATGTCAAAACCTAAGACTTAGAGGGTTTGAGAGATTTTTCCAAGTTCACTAGAGAAGCAAAAGAAAAAAGAAAAAGAGGAGGGGTCCTCATTTTGTTGAAGAAAAATGTGGTATTTTGAAAGACTACACATCACTTACCTAAATCCATCAAATTATTTCCTATTAATAATTCTTTTATGAGGTGAATTTGGTAGAATATTGATAATTATATGTATATTTTGT
>VDFB02053941.1:0-60688 GCA_007258455.2 Sequoia sempervirens | reverse complement strand
GCCACCAAATTCTAAGCTATCAGCTCTCGAGAAGGAAAGGTGTTCATCACCAATCCGGGGTATAACTGGTGGGCTATATCAAGTATACAAACCCAAGGCCTAGTGGCCTTTCTAGGATTGTGCTTATCTCATGTGTGTTTGGTTATCCCTTAAAACGTTGTGTTTGTCAAGTGCATTCTGGTTTTGTCACAGTCCAAACAAAACAGTCATCCAACAGATCAAAAACTTCCATCAACATACCACGAACATCACTTTGAAACAAAACGGTCATACCTGTCAAACCGCAACTGATATTCTAGAACGCAACTACTCTGATAAACCGCATCTGAAGTTTTAAACAACGCATCTATAGGCGTCGTGACACATCTGTTAACCCGAAAGACGCATCTGTTAAACCGTGACGCATGTGATAGTCAGAAAGCCGCAAGTGAATAACTGAACCGCAGATGCTTAACTGCGACGCAATTGCCAAACCGGGATGCATCTGCCTGTCAAAATTTTTCAATTACATAGTCAAAACCAGAGACCTCCAAACTGTCAACCATTTGTCAAACTCCGTCATCAGAAGGATTCTACCAGAAACCCAATTTGAAATTGCTCAAAGTTTTGTCCCTTAGCTTGCATTGATCACCTTAGGTTTCATACCTCACCCCATTTAGTATCATACATTTAACATTACGTGTCCCTAGGCTCATATCTTGCATACTTAGGAGTAGGAAAATCTTAAGCACCCCTTGGCAAAATCATTGTTTTCGAAATTAGACCCTTTTGGACCAAGTTATCAAACATCCTTTTGTCATTGTCCTCTTTTGTGAGATTTCTTCCAACTCAAAAGTCTAGTTAGGAAGACTCATTAGTCATCTTGTCACCTTGTCATTAACAACAAAGTCCTCTAGCAGTCCACATCGAAAACAAAGTTCAAGCTTAGAAGTGCTTAGATAGCCTCATTTTACATTGCATCCACATTGCATACCTTATTCACAAAAATCCAAAAAATAGTGGTCATTTTAGTCGTCAATTTGAACCTTAGATTTCACCTAGTGTCATACTTGCATTTAGTGGACATCCCCTTTGAGCAAGCTCATTTATGGTCGAAACCAGACTTCAAAAGCAAAAAAGACAAATGGAAAACTTCATGCAAGATCCCAACAGTCCTCCACATGACTCAAACTGGACCGCGAATGATCCCTTTACCAATCTAGACAATCAGCCTCTAGTGACAACACAATCCTTACCTAACAACTCATTCGAGCGCTACATGCAAAGAGATGAAAATGGTCAACTCCTTCAAGAACACATAGAAGCATTGACACAAGACCCAGAGGCCTACCAGTTGGCTGAAACAATAGCACGTCACGACAGGGACAGATTCGTAGCTATGCTCTTGAGTGAAGGAGCTAGGTTACCACCAGGATTTGACATTAACACATTACATGATCCTAATGCCAACAATGTTCACAACATCTCACACAGTGGTCAAGTTCTAAATACTACAAGCAACATCCCTTTTGACACAACGACATTGCATACCACATCCAACATCCCAAACATCTCCAATACAATAAACGCTACATCTATTGGGGGATCACAATCAACCTCATCCATCCACATATCATGTTACCCCTTCGTCAACCTATCACAACTCTTCTAATTTCAACTCTTATCCACATCAATCAACCTTTCAACAGTCATTGTCCTATTCAACCCCTCCATCATCATCACAACAACAAATCATATCACAAGTCCAAATACCATTCCAACCGCAAGACATTCAACCACAATCCTATGTGTCACCTTCATCATCATGCCCACAAAACCCATTTACCTTCCATGTCAACGCCACATCGACATGTCCACCCATATCACAACAAGAATATAGGATCCCAAGTCCACCTTGGCAACAACATCAAGAGCCTTTAAGTCTTAATGCCACCTTTGACAAGGGGAACACCAATCTAGTCCATGCTCCCTTACCACCATCCAATCAAATGCTTATCCATAATCCACCATGTCCTAGTCCTAATCCATTGGCCTCTCCACCTTCTAACCCATCAAACTATTCATTACCCCAACCATCATCTAATCCTTCATCAAATCAATGCCTTACATTTAGATATTTAAAACATAAATTGATGGCATTACATAAATCCACCAATCCACCTACAAAGGATGTGACCCAAGGGCTACAAGTAAGGAATCCATTGTTACCATGTCATTCAACTCATATACTTGAACATACAAAAGAGTCCTCAAACATCATTCCAAGTCCTTCAAGTCAACCATGTCATCCACAATCCCTTGAGCCAAGTCAAGAGTCCCCCCTCATAAGTCCAAGTCACCCTCTTTCATGCTCCTATGTTGTTGACCATCTAGCACATGTCGATCCCATCCAAGATTCATCCCCTTGCACTTCCATTCAAGCAACCCAAGAGGTATGTCAAGAGCCTAATCCTAAGCATGTGGAAACATCAAGCCCTAGTCCTAATCAAGATCAAATCATTGTCATCCAACCTGTCCATAATATATATCTTTTTTATGATCAAGATGATATCCATAATGATGAAGAGCCTATCCATGAGCAAGATATTCAAATTTCTCCTATGCATCCTCCATCTAGCACCATCCATGACCTTCAAATATCCACTTTCCTTGACAAGACACTTGCCTCCCAAGCTAGTATAGAAGATCAAACAAATACCTTGGATCTAAATGAACATAATGCTAATCAAGATCCTTTAAATCCCCCATCACCCATTATCGACCCCATTGCAAGTCCTCCATCATATCCACTTGGTCTTTCCAATAAGGAACTCGTGTCTAGTGTTCCACCTACACCTAGTCCCATTATCCATTGCATACCCCAAGGAAACCAGTCTCAAGATGTTGGTGTTTCCTCCATGCATTCTAAGTCCACTTTCCATCATAAAACCTATCATATGCCTAAAGTATATGTTGCCATTCCACCACCGTCATCCTACAAATGTCAAAAGCATGTGACCATACACCTTCCTCCATCCAATTTACCACCATTACTTCCAACTCCTAATACCCCTCCATCTGCTTTACCACCATTACTTCCAACACCTAACATTCCAATCTTTCATAAATACCCTAAATATCCTAGTCATGACCAACAAATGCACACATTATGTAAACATAAAGCTTCCACTCATTCCATCCACCCCATGGGATTCAAAAATAAAAATTTGGATGCCTCTATTTATAAAGTCAAAAAATTCTAAAGGTCTTAATGCCTTAGAATACAAAATGTCAAAGCCAAGTACATCTAAAAAGCTATATAAGCCCATACCTCCAAAAGAAAAGTTTAAAAACAAAATGGTTTGGGTACCTAAGCAAAAAGAAACCAAGTCAAATGAGGCATCTACGTCACAAAAATCCCAACCATCCACTTCCATCCAAAATACACATTCCATTCAAAAATTACAAAAATCCCATAAGACAAATAAAAGCCATAAAAATACTAAGTCTATGTGGGTACCTAAAGCACTTCATCACTCATCTCCTAAGCAAACATCTCCATTGCTTTCTACACCTCATCCACATCAAAAGCTTCAACGTTTATCACAATGTGTGCAACCATTGGTCATGGTTCCCTTCCATTTCACAACAAGCCCTTATACCTCCATCTCGTCACCCCCCATCCACTATCCTACATATCTTCCCCACCACCTTCCTATGGTCCATGCTTCTGGCTAAGCCTCCCCATTCATCTTTTGCATAATTCCAATATAAGTCCTATATCTTCCCTACATAATCCTCCATAATACACATCATAATCCATCATCTACCTACTCTATCTCCATTTCATGTCATCCCTTACCAACATCTATGAGCATAATGACATTTGACATGGTCCATGCAATGATATCCATTTCTAGTGGGACTATCACCTTTCATGCAACTAGACACTTGAGTCCCTCCTATCCAAAAGTCAAAAAGTCAAAAAGTCAAAAAAAAAAGTAAAGAGAAATCCCTTTGTCCAATGGTGAAAACCTGGTAAATAGGTGCCTTGGATAAGTACCACGATGAAAACCTAGCAAACAGGCATCATATGTAGTTTGATCTTCTATGTCACTTACACTTGGGGGCACAATGTCTTATCTATCCAACCTATCATTTTTATGTCATATCATTTCCATCCTACCTACCATCTTTAGCCATCATACCTACCTATCATATTGGGTCCACTTATCCACTCTTCTCCTTTTGATCTTGATGAAGATATAGGGGCAAAATGTTGAAACATGTTTTTTTGGGTATCTCTTGACATATCTCATCCTATCTAAACCAATCATATCATTATCCTATTGTCATCAACTTTGTCACGAAAAATCCTAAGTCTTGTACCTAGAATGGGGCATGTCATTCCTATGCGACATAGTCTTTGGAGATCACATCCTTGCTCTCTTATGCATTAGGAAAATCCTAATTATTATTATTAAGTCATAAAAATACTAAGTCTATGTGGGTGCCTAAACCACAACCCTCCTTGTCATTCTTCCTCATCTTATTTTGCACTGGGGCATATTCTTGGCTTATTTTCTTTGTCACAATGTGACATGCTACATTATGACAAAGAAGGGCAAAATGTAGACGCATAAAATTGTCCTAGGCTTGCAACTCTTGATTATTCAACATTGCCCATTTCATTCTTAATAATTAAATAACTTTTAATTATTTAATTATTTTTTAAAGTCATAATTCTTCTATTAATTAAATAATTTTAATTATTTAATTAATTCATTTTTATCTTTATTCTCTCTTGATTAATTAAATAAATTTTATTTATTTAATTACGTCACTAATTAAGTTCCCTTCTTTTAAAATTAAATAGATTCTAATTTATTTAATTTTTGTCCACTTTCCACTATAATTAAATAATTATTTTCATTATTTAATTATTCATTAGTCTTTTCTCTCATTAATTAAATAAATTTGATTTATTTAATTTAGCCAATTCTCTTGAGTTTGAATTAAATCATTATTTAATTCAAAACAATTCTTTTGTCACATTCCTCCATAATTAAATAATATCTTTATTATTTAATTATTTACTGGTCACCTAGAGTAAATAAATTTTATTATTTAATTTCTCCAGTAGCCTCTTTGTCCGTGCCAGTCTTATCTTCCAAATTAATTCTTGACTTTTGACTTCTCATTTAATTTCAGCCCTAGATTGAATTATTTTATAATTCAATCTCAACCCTTCATTCTTACCTGTTGCCCTAATTTTGACCTAACCCTAATGTGCACAGCAACATTTAATCTTGATCATTGATCCTAGGGTTCTTGTCATCTTTTCATCCTGGCCGCACATTCAAAATTGCAGTTTTTATAAAAGGGCAATTTTGTTCTCATTTGCTCCTCCTGGCTCTCTTAGTCTCTTGCACTCTTAGTCTCTCTCAGGTTTAGATTTCAATTTATGCTACTATTAGTTTTACAGTCATAGTCACTTACAGCCATAGTCATTTTAGTCCATTGTAGGGTCATTTTATTTTCTGCAAATCCTTCAACACTTGCATAGGGCTTAATCTTTAGTCATAGTTGCTCATAAATCTGAGGGCTTTGTTATTTATCTGCAAGCTAGGAGGTGTAACAGAGGTTAATCATGGAAGGTGGAGACATAGGGTAACACTATCCCTTTTGTCTTCACATCTCTTCCTTTGTACTTATTTATTTTCATAGGAATTTAATTGTTATTTATGCTAACTTACTTAATAATAATAATTAGGATTTTCCCTTGATTACATTGGTGAACCCGACGTTGTTATTTCGGATTTTCGTACGCTTTTTTTGTTGTTTTCTGTTGTTTTGCAGGTACAGGTACGGATCACCGCAACATTTTTAAAAACAGTGTGACGCATCATATGCGTCGCGACGCACATGAGAACCGTAGAGCCGCAATCGATCTGTCGCAACGCAACTGACGAACAGAACGACGCATCCGTGATTCCTGAGCCGCATTCGAAACCCCAAAACCCGCATTTGAAATTCGCGACGCATTCGAAACCCCCCTATCCCTTTTGTCTTCACATCTCTTCCTTTGTACTTTGTTATTTTCATAGGAATTTAATTGTTATTTGTGCTAACTCACTTAATAATAATAATTAGGATTTTCCCTTGATTACATTGGTGAACCCGACGTTATTTTGGCTTTTCGTACGCTTTTTTTTGTTGTTTTCTGTTGTTTTGCAGGTACAGGTACGGATCGCCACAACATTTTTAAAAATAGTGTGACGCATCATATGCGTTGCGACGCACACGAGAACCGTAGAGCCACAATCGATCTATCGCAACGCAACTGACGAACAGAATGACACATCCGTGATTCCTAAGCCGCATTCGAAACTCCAAAACCCGCATTTGAAATTCGCGACGCATTTGAAGTTCTTATATTTTTTTACTATCTTGTCTTTTTGGTCATGTTACTAGCTACCTCAAGGATGTCCCATAAAGGATTTAGAGGTGCGATGACATCTCCTGGCCTATTTTATTTTCTCTAACTGCTGTCTGTGGGTTGTCTTGACAACAAGACTGGGGCAACTTCGCCCTTAATATGAGTTAGGACATTCCTTGTCTGTGACTGTCTATTTTTCAAGTGGATGACCTTGCACACCTTGGTCTACGTCATACCATTGTGTTTGTTGTCCATTTGTGTCATTTTTACCGCCCAATGATGATTAAGAGCAATAAATATTAGTCCTATGGCAATGTCTTGAAGGATTTGGTCTAGTAACTAACATGCATCTTCTTTAGTATTATCATCTCCTCTCACTCGTCTCATATAGGCATTGCATCCATATCATCATACATATCTTTTGCACTAACATTTCTTTGTCTCTTCATAGTCTAGTCTTCTCATCCATTTCGAGAGCACACCCATGTTCTTGGAACCTATCTGTCCTCTCGAGGGGGCATACCACAACCCTCCTTGTCATTCTTCCTCATCTTATTTTGCACTGGGGCATATTCTTGGCTTATTTTCTTTGTCACAATGCGACAAGCGGAATTATGACAAAGAGGGGCAAAATGTAGACACCTAAAAATGACCTAGGCCTGCAAGCTTCATTTTTACCACTTTCGTCCTAGCATAATTAAGTCATTTAATTATGTCCTTGGTCCACACTCATCCTATTGATTAAATAATTCATAATTATTTAATTAATTCATGTCATTTGTTCCTCATGATTATTAAATAAATAAATGTTATTTATTTATCTAATATGTCACTAATTATCTAAGTCTTCATTTAATTAAATAAATTTCTTAATTTATTTAATCCCCCTTTTTGCCATTCATTTCTTCTTGATTATTAAATAAATAAATTTTATTTATTTAATTATGTCACTAATTAGGTCCCCTTTCTTTCCAAAATTAAATAGATTCTAATTTATTTAATTTTTGTCCACTTTCCACTATAATTAAATAATTATTTGAATTATTTAATTATTCATTAGCTTTTTCTCTCATTAAAATTAAATAAATTTGATTTATTTAATTTAGTCAATTCTCTTGAATTTTGAATTAAATCATTATTTAATTCAAAATGATTCCTTTTGTCACATTCCTCCATAATTAAATAATATCTTTATTATTTAATTATTTACTGGTCACCTGGAGTAAATAAATTTTATTATTTAATTTCTCCAGCAGCCTCTTTTTCTGTGCCAATCTTATCTTCCAAATCAAATCTTATCTTTTGACATCTCATTTAATTTCGACCCTTGATTGAATTATCTTATAATTCAATCTTGGCCCTTCATCTTTATCATTGCCCTAATTTTGACCTAACCCTAATGTATACAGCAACATTCAATCTTGACCATTGATTCTAGGGTATTTGTCATCTTCTCATCCTGGCCACACATTCAAAATTGCAGTTTTTATAAAATGGCAATTTCGTTCTCATTTTGTCCCTCTCTGGCTCTTTCTTTCTCTCATCTCTCTCTCTCTCTCTCCATCTCATGCTCATTCTGTCAATTTAACTCATGGTCATTATCATTTGCAGTCATTGCCATTGTAGTCTATTGTCAAGTCATTTCTTTTAGTAAAATCCTTCAAAACTTGCTTTGGTCTTGTCATTTGTCATAGTTGCTCATACAAATCTGAGGGCATCTCTATTTACAGCAAGCTAGGAGGTGTAACAAAGGTGAAGCATGGAAGATGAAGACCTAGGGTAACATTGTTCCTTTTTGTTTTCATATCTCTTCCTTTGTACTTTGTTATTTTCATAGGAATTTAATTGTTATTTGTGCTAACTCACTTAATAATAATAATTAGGATTTTCCCTTGATTACAATACCTAACATATAAGGTGGATTGGGTTAAGTTGGTCAAACGATCAAGAGAAGAGATTGCATCCATTGAGAATCGACTTAGGGTTTTTCCTATGCCACCAATAGCTGACTTGGATGGGACGTTCTTGAGAGTTCATGAAGGGTTGGATTGGAATAGAGACAAAGGGGAGGGCAGTTAATGCCCAACTACTTCGGGTCTTGTGCTTCCCCATTATTTTTCCTTGCAATGGTTTGAGCTGCATTGGGAATCCCAGGCTGACCTGGGTGTAGTTCGCACATTTAATGCATTCCTTCGTTCCATTTTGACTTTCTCTTGGCTGGTCAGTGGTGCTTAGTTAATGTTGTAGGCTCTTGCTTGACCAACATGTTTTCTGGGGATTCTATATATTTGGCATTTCACCTCATTAGAAATAGTTACAAATAGTTAGAAAGGGTTAGAAGATAAAAGGAAAATAGTTAGAAACGAATAGATCAAGTTAGCAAGTAGTAGTTCGTAAGCAAATATTGTAACAGAAAGCTAGAATTGTTGCTACAATGGATAATTCAAATGCAAGTAATGACATTGTGATTTGGTGCCATACTTGTATTCTCTTTTTGTCCATGGTTCTTGCTATTCTATCTTTAAAATTTCTTTGAGGAGGTTAATATTTAGATTAGATTCGATTCAATAATGTTTGTGATTTAATACTTGAATGTTGTAGCAATCCTTCAGTCCATACTTTTCGCAACCAATTGATTGTTAGTTGCTTTACAAAGTTAGCCTGGACTTCATATTCAATGTGCTTAGTTTGATTGTGAAGATTTGTTCATTTCAGCTACAATAGGGTTGTTGAATGAATGTTCATGATTTGAAAATCTTAACACCTTAGAAGATTGCACTGTTCTCTGTAAGATTGCAAGTTTATCTGGGTCAAGTGGAGATTGGTTGTGAGGGATTGGTCCATTTTGAGTGTTGGTTATTTTCATTGTTAATCTTAAGAGTAGTATTAGATTTAGAAATCTCCTTGAAACCCTTATCTTTTTCTATTTTCTTGATTATTGGGTTAGATCTAGGATTAAATTCTAATCAGATTGTTAGATCTGATAAAATCAATTGAATATTTTGCTTGTAGTAAGGTCCCATTGTGATTACCAACATTCTCACATTTTATCACTAAGTTGTTTATGCATTGTCAAAACCTGACATTAGAGACCTTGGGATTATCTCTTGAGGCTTGCTGATAGAGATTTACCTTTCAAGAGAGATAGGATATTATATTCTATCTGAGTTGTTGTTGTGCAGAAAACACTATCAACAACCCCAGGTTTTGCAAATTTCTTCATATCTTCTACAAAAATGTAAATTTTTCTACAAGATTTTTCCAAAGTCTTTTACATCATCTCAAGAGGATATAGTAAAAAAATTGAGGGTTTATCATCATTTTTGTAAGATTTATCGTGATTTTATGTTTTTTCATAAAATTGATTTTTTGGACACAAATCAGCGAATTTTTGTAACTTTTTACATTTTTGGAAAGATCTTGAAATTCTAATTGGGGTATATGTTTTATAGATTTAATTTGGAGGTCAAATAAAATGTGAAATAATCTGATCTTTGTTTTTTATACGGTTTTCACAAATCCACATTTGTGGGTACAAAATTGGGAATTTTTCTCACTTTTTTTTATATTTTTTGGAAATCTCTCATAAAATTATTATGGGTCTCTTCTTTTATTTTTTTATTTTCTAATGAGATTTTTAACTTAACTTAGATTTTTAACTTTTTAATTTAGTTTATATTTCTAATTTCTAATTTAATTTAGATTTTTAACTTTTTAAATTTAGTTTAGATTTTTAATTTTTAATTTAGTTTAGGATTTTAACAGATTGCATGTTTTAGATTAAAGACTTTTGGTTACTAATCCTTGTTGGCAACGTGTGACATTTACATTTCAAGGGTCCAAGATAATTTTTTCAAACTAGTAATTTGTGGTTTTGTAGGTTCGAGTGTCCAAGACTATCACTTCCAAACATTATGCTTGTGATTTTTTAGAATAGAAAACACTTAATTTGGTGCACTAAAATGAACTTCTTCTATTCTATTTGACTGTGCTTGAAGGTGGTAGGTGACTATTCTCTCACCCTATGAAAACTAGGTGATCAAAAAAATAGAGCCACCTTGTTTTTGTGTAACCTTGATACAATAATTGAAGTATCCTCTCCCCTTGTGCATTCATACGATCCTGGGTGTAAGAGAAACAATTATTGCCTCTAGAAATTGGGATTTCCTTGGTGGGAAAAGGTACTCACCCCAAGGCAACTCAAACTAACAATGGAGCTGAATCCAAGCTACCCCCTATCGTTATATAAATGTGAATCCTAAGGGAAAGCCTAGGATTACAAGTACAGATGTGTCATATGGACCAAGTAGTACTCCCCAAAACCCTGTTTAACTTAACCTCTTTGGTCTAGAGTTCCTCTTAAACATATATTATTCTTGCATCCCATGTATGGCCACTCAAATGGGGGTCCCGAATTAAACACCTTTGTCTAGTAGCCAAAAACCTTCTATTTCCTAGTGCAACACCGATTGGTGTGAAGGCATCCACATCTTCACAGTCTTTAGTAAAGGTGATAAATTTTCCATGGAATTTTCATGGGGGTTGGAAGCTTGGTTGGCCGAAGAAGAGAGTGCACTGTAAGGGGGAGCCTGTGTAGCCAAACTTTTGGATTCACAGGCTAAGGATATGCGGTTGGGGAAACCCACATGGAATCTAGCGAATATTGTCCTGGCCTAACCATAGCGTTGTGCTTGTCTTATTTGTGTTTGGATACATTGAAAATATCATGCTTGCCAATTATTTTATGGATACTGAAACAAAATGAACATTCACACATCTGGAAACAAACAATCAACTTCAAACAAATCGGATATTTTACCAAAACTTCAAGTCCAAACATTTTTAGCTTGTTGTCAAACACCTTCTTCCAAAAGTATTCTATCAAATCCATATCAAGAATTGCTCAAATTCCTCCATCCTTTCATTTTAGATTGCAATTTTAGTTTTCCATAGGTCTATCATTGCACTTCCTTAATTGTATCCTTAGCATTTACTATCATTTTAGGGCCTCATTTTGCAGATTTTAGGATAGGAATCCTTGCCATTCTTTTTCAAATATTTTCCTTCAAAATTAAATTGTCATTGGACTTAAACAAAATCACCTCTATTAGTCTTTTTCCTTTTTGAGCCACTTCCAACTCAAAATTATAGTGTGTAAACCTCACTTTGTCATCTTGTCATTTAGTCCTTCAAACAAGTCCGTTGACAATCCAAATTGAGACATTGATCAAACTTTGAATGGTTAGTAAGCCTTTCCATAATTCTACCAAAATTGATTGCACCTTAGAGTTCCCTTAGACCTTGCATTTTGCATTTTAGTCTTCCATCATTCATTTTGGTCCTCATTATCACTTTGCATTTGACATCCTCTTTAAACAACATCATGCCATCCACCACCATGTCTTTCATTCACCAAACTCTTGATATGCTTTCTAGTCAAGTTGAATACCAATTACTTCGTAAAGGTCAATACCAACAATCCTTAGACTTTAAGCAACAATTCTTCCAATAAAAAAATCAATTCCCTTCTTACCAACAATCCATAAGTCCTAGTCCTCCATTTGTCTACCCTTATCATCAACAATCACTTAACACAAATCCTGCCAATAATTCACAACAAATATCCACTTATTGTCCTTATCATAGCTTTGACAAGGGAAACCAACCATCTACCAACTCATGTTTGTTAAAAACCAAGATTTTATTGCAAACCAGAAAAATCACCTTCCACAGAAGAGAAAAATGAAAAAGAAAAGATTTGCAAAAGATGTGAAAATTGATATATTCAAAGTACAAAATATTGCAAGAGATAATTTTTTTTATAAAAGAAAAGATGCATAAACCTAATTTTATCTTGAGCAATAAGATAAAGATAAGAACCTATAACTTAGGAATTAAATATGCCTAAGTAAACTTATGCAAAGTGTAATTAATAATTAATTACACCAACACCCCCCCATAAGTGCAACTTAGGGAGAAGCAAATTATTATGCAAATGATGTGAGATGGGTCCTGACAATGAAGGCCTGATCAGGTACCCATGTAAAAAATGAAAAGAGAGAGAAAACCCAATGGAACAATCCCCCCTCAATGAGATGAACTACTGCAAAGAAGCACTGGAAGAACACTGATGAAGAAACACTAGAACCCCAAATCCGGCAAGCAAGGAAAGATACTTCTTTTTGAAAAATACCATATCGGAATCACAAATACAACAACAGACCTAATGCCAAGGAACACTAGAAACTCACATACTAGATCAAACCTAGAATCTGTAAGCAACAGTAGATGAAGGATGAATGAAGCCCATAATGATGACAAAATCTAGAAGTTGTGTCTCTTGAAGCCAATGCCAAACTGAAACTAAAACTATCTATAAGATGAGTACCATCAAGATTATGGAACATTAACCATAAAAACATGGCCTTTAAACTGAGAAAGATTTGAACCAATGCAAATCAAGAACCATAAACTCCCAATGTGAAGTGTGAACAGAAGCAAACCAACGATGTGTCTAGCTAAGCAAGAAAGAAGCTAAAAGGAAACAACAGGAAATTAGAAAAACTCATGTGAATTGTCACCAATATGAAGAATGGATGCAAGAACCCCCCTTAATGGAACGTTATATTAGTTTGTTATTACAATACCCAATGATTGCAGAAGGAGAGAATGCAAAACTATAGAAACATAAGCGAAAATGCAAACCTAGTGCATGAAACAAAAATGAATGCATGCATAAAATAAGGTACACATATTATGTAAATGACCTTAGATCTACATAGAGGCCGAAACCAACTTTCCAATGCCATGAAAATCACAAAAAATGGATAAGCGAGTCAAAAGATAAGTCTCTCAGAGTGAAAATAGAAACATCTGACTTTCGAGGCTGAAAAAGACATCAAAAAAGAAAAATCAGAAAATAATACCTACACCATTGCGTAGAGCTCAGAAATAAATTTTTGGCGATATCTCGTTTGCAAAAAAATGATGCCATATGTAAAATTTATGCACGTTTATGTGAAAGTGCTCCAAAAAGGTCTGATTTGGCCATCTGCAGCCCTCAGAAGCTAAAAAAATTTGGCCCTTGGTCGCATGCAAGACAAGGGGCTGGTGTGCAGGGAGCTAGGCCGAAGCCCTTGGTCGCTGATATGACTGGGGTTGGGGTTGCAGACAGCCACCAGTCATATTGGGGACTGGATACCATGTTAAAAACCAAGATTTGATTGCAAACCAGAAAAATCACCTTCCACAGAAGAGAAAAACGAAAAAGTAGAGATTTGCAAAAGATGTGCAAATTGATATATTTGAAGTACAAAATATTACAAGAGATAATTTTATTTATAAAAGAAAAGATGCATAAACCTAATCTTATCTTGAGCAACAAGATAGCTCAATAAGATAAAGATAAGAACCTATAACTTAGGAATTAAATATGCCTAAATAAACTTATGCAAGGTGTAATTAATAATTAATTACACCAACAATGTCAAGTCTCCCCATCATACCATATCAATCCAGTCAAAGTCCCCATGACCTATCCTAGTCCTTCATCCACCAACCCCTTCCAAGTCTCCATGTCTTATCCTAGTCCTCTGTCCATCAATCCTTTCCAAGTCACTACCTCATAAGCCACATTTAGTCATGAAAATTCTATCATTGTCCACAGTAAAATCCCATTGTCTAAACTTGAGGATACATGTCAAAATGAAAGTTGAAAGAATGACATCATAACATCACCTTCATGTTAGGATCAAGGTAGTCCATCCCATGACCCTATCTTAAAGTCCATTCAAGAAGTCCTTCAAGATAATCATGACATCCAAAACACACCTATCCTTGACAATGATTCTATTCCCAATTATATCATCCATGACAACCCCCTTTTTGACCAAGACCCTACCATTGACCAAGAAGTCCAAAATGATCCACTCCTTGACCTTTACGCCATTCATGATCAAACACTTGATGACCCTAATCAGGCCCCAACTAGTGACACTTGCCAAAATGAGACACTTGCCTCCATGGGACACAAATAATATTCCTCTAGAACACGAGTCTTCCACTATGGATATATTTGTAAATGATCAAGCTATATCTAAATTCACTGGACTCTATGACACTGACCATAAAGACAGTTTTGACATTGACTTGGAAGCACCAATAGAATCATCTAAACCTGACACATCACAAGATCATACCAAAGATATTAGTCAAAGAGACAACCAACATGGCAACTAAGCTAAGACATCATATCAATTAGGATCATCTACTTTTATCAGAGTAGGCTTTCTTGTAGATGAACATATTCCAAGTAACAGTGTCCACATACATCATGATGGGTTAGCATCTTTCTTTCAAAACAATACACACCCCATCGCAAATAGAATCTGTCAGAGCATGCATGATCAAGGCAAAGGACTAGGCATACATGCACAAGGAATTTGAGAACCAATACAACTTCAGGAAAATTAAAAACATCAAGGTCTTGGCTATTCTTCAATCAGCAAGTCAAATAATGTTAGTGATTCCTCCTCGACACTGGGTGTAACTTTGTCAAATACAAATGTCAAAATGGAGTCCATGACTATTCCTTGTCATAAGATTGTTGTCGTCACCCCTTCCATCCACACCATAAACCATCATTCCCAATGTCCTAAACATTCCCTTTGGAACCAACAAGAACCAAAGTCTTACAAAGTCAAAAATCAAAATCAAATGTCAAAGGCCATTGAATCAAACAAAACATCAAGTGGAAAAATACAATTAAAATGGATCCCAAAGCAAAATGGATCAAGCAAGTCACATAAAAAAGTTAATCAAAATTTGGAGCCACAAGACAAGAGGACTCCCATATATAACAAATGTCCACTTCCTTCTAAATGGTCATCAAACAAGGCATCTAAAGGTGTTGGTTCCAAATTCCATCCCTCCAAAATCCTTCATCCACCATACCACGTTTGGAAAATAAAAAGTGATTTAGCAAAACATCCAAACAACTTTCCCATGTCTACCATGATCCGTCATAATCCTACATCTCACCTAAAGTCCAAAAATCCCACGTCACAAATCTGTTACATCATGGAAACAACTCTTTACCACAAGGACTCTCATGGCACTCTATCACGATGTGTGTATTCTAATAACACCAATTCTAGTATCAGAAAGGATCACAATGACATCGATCAGTTGTATGCAAGCGCTACAATCCTGACAAGACAAATCCTTCAGCAAGGTCATTATTGGTATATCATGGCACCAGTCTCTACATCGTCACCATTAGTGGATTCAGAACAGTTAGTGGTCATCTAAAGCATCTAGGCTATCTACAAAATAAAAAATACAAAAAAATTGAAAAATATAAAACATCGTCACCCTGATAAAAACCTAGCAAACAGGAATCTGGGTGACACCAAGAAAATAAAAAAGTCAAGAAAATAGTAAAGAGAAATTTTTTGTCCAACGGTAAAAACCTGGCAAACAGGCGCCCTGGATAAGTACCATGATGAAAACTTGGAAAACAAGCATCATGTGTAAAATTGTCTATGCAAACTCTTACACTTGGGGTCAAGTTGTCTCATTTCCCATGCCTTCCTCATGACATTTACACCCATCCATTTCTTTCATATCATTTCCCTCCATTTTCCCACCTACCTTGGTCTTGACATAAAACTGACACACATAAATCATGCTTTGGGAAAACTGTTGACATGCCTATCCTTTAGTCATACATTATTCATGAAACATCATGTCATTGTTGTCATAATCTCATTATCCTATATGACATAGTCCTTGAAAATCATATGACAATTCCCTCAGTCTCATGTCCCCCGTACTTTACCAAGGCCACCTCTCATCCTTTCATGTTTTTCACCTACCTTGGCTTTCCCTTGTCAAACGGTCTAAGGATACTTCATCAACCCATATAGTCCTAACCAAGTCATTCCAAATGCAATGAGTTTCATCCATACATGAACATCATCCAAAATATTCCTTGACTTTGTTCCTGTCTTGGTGACAGACCTTAATCTTTTAGTCACATTAACATCATCCTCACGTTGTTTCGGGATGTGTCCTTCCCACGTCAAACAATGTTGTCATCACTCATCAATTGGTATTCAGCTTGACTAGGGGCACAATCATTTTTCTCATTGGAATCATTCACATGAATTTGTCATGATCCTCATAAAATTTCAGACATCATAAAATTTCTAAAAGCCCAAAAAAAATAGAAAACAACAAAAGTCCAAAAAAATCAAAACATGTCAAAATCCAAAAAACTCAAAACATGGCTAAAAGACAAAAAATTCCAAATGACATGACAAAATCCCAAAAACAGAGTCACATTTCATCATGTCCATCATATTAGTCAAGTCTTTTTCATTCATCCGAACTACATTGTCTCTGCACATTTACTATGTAGGCAAGGCCATTAGTTGATGGGCCCCTGAGACATTAGGTTAGTCCTTTTAGCTTTTTCAAAATTAAAATCATGATTCAATCTTTGGTCATCAAGATAGTCATTGGTCGTGTCGAACTACGAGGTCTTTGAGTGCATGATGTAGGCAAGGCTATCTATCGATGAGCCCCCGAGGCCACACTAGGTCAGTCCATTAGGGTTCATGGCACTACACTAGCACACACGTCAAAATCCTTCAAATCAAGACAAATCATTTTCCAAACAAAAAACTTCTAAAACAAATTACGACAATCATTTATTCGGCATGACAATCACATTAGCATGTTAACATTGACATGTAGTCAACACAAGTCAATTCAGTCAAACTTAGTAAAAAAAAATCATTATCATAACCAATCAAACTATCAACTCTTGGTTATTCTTTGGATGTGTATTTTTGTAGAACAACCTCTATCATTTATGCCTTAGGATGTGTCCTTCCTAGGAATTGTCATTGTCATCTAGCATTTTGAGGGATCCTCTTGACATTTAAGGATCAATCCTCTCAACATCAGTATCATTCAGGATGTGTCTTTCCTAAATTTGGCAATCTTCGACATTCATCATCTTGGCATCATCAAAAACCTTGACACCTAGTATCTCGACATTTAAAACAATTGACATTCAGAAACACTTGGCAAATGCTTGGCATTTGTCTTTGGCTTTATCATCATGTTACTAGTTTCTCAATGATGTCCTGACAATAGGATTTAGAGAAGCAACAATGTATCATGATGATTCTCTTTTTGACAGTCATGGTACTAGTTTCTCAGTGATTTCTTGACAATAGGATTTAGAGAAGTAGCAATGTATCATGATGATTGTCTTTTTGACAGTCATGGTACTAGTTTCTCAGCGATGTCATGACAATGAGATTTAGAGAAGCAGTGACGTATCATGATGGTGGCTTGATTTTTCATCATGTTACTAGTTTCTCAGTGATGTATTGATAATAGGATTTAGAGAAGCAACGACGTATCATGATGATTGTCTTACTTTTTCTTTTTTGGCACTGTCATGTTACTAGTTTCTTCATGATTTCTTGACAATAGGATTTAGAGAACTAGCGATGTATCATGATGATTGTCTTACTTTGTCTTTTTTGGGACTATCATGTTACTAGTTTCTCTATGATGTATTGACGATAGGATTTAGAGAAGTAGCGACGTATCATGATGATTGTCTTACTTTGTCTTTTTTGGGACTATCATGTTACTAGTTTCTCCACAATGTCCTAACGATAGGATTTAGAGAAGCAACGATGTATCATGATGATTGTCTTACTTTGTCTTTTTTGGGACTGTCATGTTACTAGTTTCTCCGTGATGTCCTGACAAGAGGATTTAGAGAAGCAACGACGTATCATGATAGTTGGCTTGATTTTTCATCATGCTACTAGTTTCTCGACGATGTCCTGACAATAGGATTTAGAGAAGCAACAACGTATCATGATGATTGGCTTGTTTTATCTTTTTTAGGCAGTCATGTTACTATTTCCTCAAGGATGTCTTGGAAACAAGATTTATAGGAGCAGCGATGTTACATGACTTGTCATTATTGTATTTATTTGTTCTTTTATGCTTGTCGTTGGTTATGGCAAAAATACTAGGGAAATTGCACTCTTAGTATGAGTCATGATCACCCTTGTTTGTGACTGCTTGTCAAGTATGTGATGGTATGACCTTTCACACCTTGATCTATGTCATATCATGGTGTTTTTTTTTCCATTACAATAATCTACCCAATGATGATCAAGAGCAATAAATATTAAAGTCCTATGGTGATATGTTGAAGGATTTGGTATAGGAACTAACATGCATCTTCTTTTGTCCTGTCATCTTCTCTTGTCCATCTCATGATACATTGCATCACACATGGCATCATATACATATAGTCATGCATTAACATAATCATAAACATGGCATCCATTCAATTTAATGGTGGAACCCTCTGTACCAATATTTTTCTTGTCATCAAATTGACTTATCAAGACACCTTCCAAATTTTTCTGTCACCGGCCCAAAATTTGAAATTTTTCTTGAGGGGGCATTGATATTCCCTACCTTCGTTGGGGCATGAATTTAACTTATTTTCTTTGTCACATCGCGATAAGCTGCATTATGACAAAGAGGGGAAAAATGTAAACACATAAAAATGACCTAGGCCTCCAAGCTCTATTTTTACCTCTTGCGTCCTAACATAATGATAACATTTAATTATGTCCCTGGTCTACATTCGATTATTAATTAAATAATTCATAATTATTTAATTAATTCATGTCATTTTATTCTTCATGATTATTAAATAAATAAATTTTATTTATTTATTTAATATGTCACTAATTCTTAAATCTTCTTATAAATTAAATAGATTTATTAAATTTATTTAATTAATCACATTCCCTAAATTAAATAATTATATTTAATTATTTAATTTCCTTTTTTGGCATTTCCCTCATTTTAAATAAAATTAATTATTTAAAATGGCCTCACATTATTAATTGTTACTTCTTTTAGTAAATAATCTAAAAATCAATTATTTACTGTCACACAAAATCCATATTTTTGAATTAATTTAATTCAAAAATGGTAATCTTCTTCCAAAAATCAAGTAATTGAGCAAATTCTTGATTTTCCAAATCTACTTTTTCAGTTCAACCTTTATCGTCTTGATTTTTTGAATCTTATGAATCAGGTAATCTTTATCTTCTTGATTTTTGAAATCTTTATCTTTTTGGCTAATTGTCACATTTATTCTCCACCATTGATGCAATTTTCTAAAATTGCATCTTGGCCACTCACTTCAGGTTTTTTCCCTAACCCTAATTAGAGATTGTTACATGCAATCTTGGCCTATGATTTTAGGCTTCCATTGAATTTTAATCTTGGTCTTCTATCCAAATTGCATTTTTCTATAAAATGTCAATTTTACTCACATTTTAGATGGACATACATGCTTCGTTTACACACGCACACTTTGCATTTGGAATATTTTTTTTTCATTACATATTGAGTCATAGGCATAGTCATTATTTGTCATTTAAATCCTTCAAAACTTGCATAGGGCATAGTCATAATCATTTGCTTACACACTCAAATCTGAGGGCAACAATCACATTTTTAGCAAGTTAGAAGGTGCTATGGAGGTGAATCATGGAGGCTTCAAAGGTGATATGGTATAATCATTTTGATTTGTTATTTGATTTCATTATGCTCTATAGTTTCTTTGGGTTTTATATTATTGATTTAATCTACTAACCTTATCTGAAAAATACCCATTGATATAGTTGTATCCTTAAAACACTTCAACAAAAAGTGATGGAGAATATGTTGGCTAATATTCCTTCCATTGAAGGTTTTATCGCTCATTGTTGAAGTGTGGGCCTAAACTTGAAACACTACTATGATGGGTGATGAAGATCAAAATGGATTAGTGAGCACATGGGTTGCTATGTGGCAAATTTCCAAGGTATCATCATTGTTTTAAGGCACACCTATAAATCCAAAAAGCGATGGTCAAGAATAGCTATGGATGGTGTTTTAAATAAAAAGGATCAATGACATGAATTCAAATTTGAATGGCTACTTGTCAGTTCACTCACACAAGCTATCTTTTAGACATTAATGGAGAAAGACGCTTCATTTCTTAGCCATAAAGAGGGTCATTGATAATTTCTCTTTCACAATTGCAATCATCAAGAGTAGAAGAATTGGTCAATTTAGAAAAAAAAGAGAAGACGAGCTCCAAGGAGATGAGAATTTGAAGAACAAACCATTGGTCTTCCTAGGTAAGTTGAATTATTTTCCCCTGTGAGTAATTTTGTAGCACTGGATGGATTAGGAATTGAGTATATTTCTATGGTTTGTGATTGGGGTTATTATTTATTGATTCAAGAAGGGAAATATAATTTTTTTATGTAGGGTTTGGGAAGGAAATTAAAATCTATTGAAATTAAGTTTGAACCCAATGAATTTAGTTTTTAGATTGTAATTCTTAGTTATTGTAAAATCCTAGTTTTAAGACCATAAAAATGAGTGAGCCTAGTGAATCTATGGTAAAGCTTGAGAGGAAACCTAAATAGAAAAGGGTAGTTAAAAAAGTTGGAAAGAGGAAAAATGGTGAAGGAGCATTGAATATTTCTATATGCTTTCAAAAGGAGGTCTACTAGTCACCCTACTTGTCACCTATGGACCTGTGATATTAGAAAATTGGTTTTCCCTAATGTATTTGTGGAGGTGGACTTGATGCTTGAACTGGCTACGTGTTATGACCCTATTGATATGACAATCAAGAGATTTCCAAACTTTTTTCCCATGCTGGAAATTACAAGAAGCCAAATAGTCAAAGTATTCAGCTTGAACCCTTCTGCTACTAAATCCATCAAGTTCCATACATTGTACAATGAGTATGGGAAGAATAGATTTGGTTATAGAAAAATGTTTTTCCAAGGCATAGGAGGTGTGACTTGAAGATGAATGGTGTGTTGTTTGGGCCTAAGAAATTTGAGCCATTTGAATATGATGATCTTGAAGACTATATTAAGAATACATACTATGTATTGTGCCAAATTTTTCATAAGAAGTTTGATATCAAAATGGATGTTGCTATGATGATTTTGGAAATTGACATACAAAACAATTATTAGAACAGGAATTTTGACTATGCTTCTTATATTTTTGATCAATTGCATGAAGATTTGGTAAAGTTAAAGGATAGAACACCTCCACTTTCCTCAAAAACTATTTTTTGTTAATGCATATGCTATTATGGAAAGGTAGAATGGTAATGAGGAATTTCATGAAGTTTAGAGAAAGGGATAATATGGAAAATGAGTTTCCTATACAAATTTGGACCCATGTTTGGGATGTGCATTTTCCTGATTCAACCCATATTTCATTTTGCAATGGTTTTAAATTCATTGTGTTGGAGCAGTTGAGCTTAAATCTCATTTACAAAATTTCAAGAGGTGTGAAGGAAATCTTGAGGCCTCTAGAATATGAGCAAGACACTACACAAAAATTTAATTGGGGGGACTAGTATATTCATACTAGCTACACTACAATCATGATTTATGGATCCCCAGTGCCACCCCATTATCTTCCTTTGTATGTGTATAATAGGAAAGCATTTATGGAGATAATGTGGCAGCTTGATGCCATGGAAAAAGAACATTTTGGAAAATCAAGGAAGGCATCTCTGTTAAATTCCAATTATGGATTTGCATATTTTACATGCACATCAAAGGAGGGCATTGAGAGGTTTGGTTCTCTCTTAAACAAATATAGGATGAAACAAGATATCATAAGACATTGTGATCCTGAGGGGGTTATTAATGTTGAAAGAAGAGCAAGAGGATTATCAGGCATGCAACATAATTTTTTTTACAAAGAAGATGTAATAAGGAATTTATCTTCTAATGTTGAGGTTGTAGAGAGGAAAAGTGAATGGAGAAAAATATGTGCAATTGAAGAAAATATGTTGAAAGAAAAACCTTTTTATGTCAGTCATTACTTTGAGGTACATGAAAAATTTGTGCAAGCTAAACTAATGCTAGGTTATTTCAAGGATAAAATTTTCTTTGACAAACTAAAACAAGCTTAAATAAAGGCCAAGGTTTCTTAATAGAATCATAATGCACAAGTGAGGAGCCAACCAGCTTAGTCCTAAGCTCAAGGAAGTGAAATGCAGATAAAAGAGATAGCTTAGTAGCCTACAATCACCCCATTGGTGATTTATTCAACAAGTGAGAAAGGAAGTGAGGGTTACATACCTGAGGAGTTTGTGAAACATGTTACAATGGGGGAAGAGGTTGATCAAAGATTCCCATTCCTTGAGAAGGAGGATGCTTTGAATATTGTTGTTCCTACCAACATAATTGTTAAATGGGAGTATAATGAAGTAGAATATGATGATTTCATAATCAAATATTGTAATGATTTCATAAGCAATGATGTATTTTTCCAAAAAAAGAATTCAAAGACTTTGTCATCCATTTAAGAAGCTCTGACATTAACAAAAGGATTGAAGAAGCAAAAGAAAAAATTGACCCCTCATTACAAGAAAAGGCTGAGAAGGAAGAAGAGAGTAAAATAATGAATGAAATTGCTACAATAACAACCCAAGAGGTAGGATATTTAGTTTGGAAAAGTGGAGTCCTATTATTTCCTAGGTGGTAGATTTCCTCTGCAATTGCGTTGGATGTGATAAGAAGAGACCCCAAAGCCTCCATTTCTGAAGAGAACTTTGATAATAAGGTGTTTGGCTCAGGTTTTAGCCAAAAGTTACACACACTTTCTATTTGTTCCATGACACAAAATACTAGGAAATGTAAAGTGATAAAATCTATGGAACAAGAGATTGGTGTTGTAATGATAAAAAGGAAAAATGAGATAACTTCCACTATAGCTACATAATTGGTTATGCATGCTGCTATGTTGAGTGCTAACACAACCCAAATCTCATAGGATAGGTATGACAAATTGATGGACATGTATAATAAGTTGATGGATAAACATAACAGGGTGCTTGCTACAACACATAAAGGTTTGCCTTCTCCCACAACTTCTCCCTTTGATTTTTTTGTTTAGGATAGAGAAACCTTTTCACTTAGAATTCAAATTTTGAAACAAGAAGTTCAAGTAGAGAAGGCTAATACTAAGAAGGAAAAAGAGGAAATTTCCAAGGTGGCAGATGATATTTTTGATGGTGTTTTAAAGCATAGGGTGACAAAGTTATTGAACAAGGATGACACTATGTGGTATGTTTACAAGAATATTCATGAAGCTAATAAGAAGTATTTTCTGGTTCAAAGTGCTTTCCAAACTAAATGGAGCTAGTGGAGTCCTAGGGTGGGAGAATTAAAAAAATGATGCCTCAAATGGAAGAATACCATGAGGCTCCAACAATAATTCCTGATTTGTTGAAAGTAATTGATTTGTTAAGTGAGATCACAACTTTCCATGGTAAATTAGGCATGCAATAATAGAATAAGATGAAGATGTTTAGAGATATGGAGGGGGGTGGTATTCCCAAGATATTGGATGATAAAGGTGAATTGAAGGAGTTTTTTGTATGGAAAGATGAGTTGGGAGGGTTTCTCGCACATTTCAAGCAAATGGTCAATCTCACTGACTATACCATGTTGAACCTTGCTATGGAAAATATGACAGGACTTGAAGTGAGGATGGACACATTTGTCAAGGAGGCCTGGGTACTAATTGATGGAAGATATAACCAGCATAATACAAAGGTGTAAAAATTGTTGGGCATGCAGTGGCCAATAGAGTAGGAGTATAACACTTGGCTTGAAAAGTGTACAGATTAAGCCTTGGATGAAGAATTGTAAAATGTTATCTCCTCCCAAACATGAAGATTGATGAAAAAAGTGATGATGTGGATGGGGTCTACTTTTTTCTCTACTTATTGTTCTCTTGTTTTAATTTTTTTTGTTGACTTGGTGCACATGTGGAGGATATTTTTTCCCATGAAGAAGATGTTTTGGTGCTACTACAATGATGAAAGATGCCTTTTGGAAGGCTAGGAAATATTCTTCAGTGAATGGAAACAAATTTTGTCTTATCTATTTTCCCCCTCATGGAAATGAAAGTATAACTGAATGAGGATGTTTTGAAATTCAAATTCAAATGAATGTCAAATGTAAAATGTGACTAAATGTGTAATTTGGCTCGAAGCTTGTTGCTCCAATTTTTCTATAAATGGGAATTCAAGGACAATTGCATAGGTCTTTGGTTGGTTTAGTTTTGAACTCATGTAATGAGATTTTATATTTCAATCACAAAGGAATAAAATAGTTTTGAATTTTAGGTATGAATTCTAATTTGTAATAGGCATAATAGTTTTATAATAGTAATGACATCTAAATGAGAATTAAAAATTATGGAACAATTTCTCTCCTATGTATTTTGTCACATGAATTATGAATAAAATGATCAAGGATATTTTATTGGTGTTCAATTGTTTTGTTTGAATGTATGGTTTTCTCTCTGCTTTAATTCAAAGAATTAATTAAATGCTTTGATGGGATCATAGGTTTATGTGATTAAGTATAAGGATTAATAAGTAGTTCTATTCTGGTAGATCTTGAGTTGTTTTATTGCAAGGAAATATCACAATAGTCTATGAATGCTAAGTCTAATTACTAATGTATTATAGTTTACTAAAACTTTGAATCTATCACCCATGGATAAAGCATTGTTCTATTAATTTGGTAATTTTTTATGTAATTGAGTTGGTCTTTCCTTTCAAAGAGAAAATACATATAGAAAATATTTTATACAACTTTAATTGTTCTAAATTTTTATGAGGAATAACCCATTCCATGCTTTAGGTGGTCCTTTATTAAAGAATTGGCTAGATTCTTTAGGATTTTCATCTAATTTTCAAATTATGGGAATGTATCTATTATTCACAATGTTTGTGGTAATTTGGCACAAGATTATTGCTTAAAACATTGTAAGGATCACCCTCTTGGGTCTTGTAGATCTTGAAGTGCAGAGGGAAATCCTAGCAAGCTTTCTTCTTGTATTGGCCAATCCTCAGCATTGTTGACCATTGAATTATGGAAAATTCATAGGAAATTGTTGAGATTAAGTTTGGTTCTTAAAAACCCAACAAATAGATTGGTGGCTTTGTTGGGGAAAATGCTAGTCCAATGTCTCTAGGTCAGATATGGTACAACTAGAGTCAAGTAGTTTCATTGTTCCTCATTGTTTGGACAACAATTTGTTCAAATTATCATCAATAAGTCAAGCCCAGTTTTATGCATCGAGTTCAAGTTTCATTTTCCATTTCACACTGGGTTATGTTCTAGGTCTTCTATGAGATTGTGATTACATCTCCAAAATATAATCAATTTTTATTTCCTAATATTGTGGGTGGAAACTATGAAGTCTCTTGTGCTATTGCAACATTATAATTCCAAGAAGAAATTGAGAAGAAGAACTATAAAGACAATTTTGAAACCATGCATGGAATCATAAGAAAAATGAAGAAAAATCCTACGTAGAAGTTGGAATTCGAGCTTCCTAAAAGAAAGAAGGAATCTTTTATATAGAAGAATGATGAAGCGGGTAAGTCTACTAAAAATATTGCTAATGTATCTCCCATTTCAAATGAAAATGTTCATATTAAAGCATCTAATGTAAATGGGGAAGGTCTTCCTACTAATGAAATCCCTAATAGTCAATTTGAGATATGAAAGGAAGAAGAGAGGTGGGAATTTTAGGAAAAGGGTAACAAATTCCCATCCAAAAGTGGATCCCTTGGTGATAGATCCATGTTTAATAATGATAATTTTAAGCCAAGGGGTAAATCATGTAGCATAGCCTCACATCATTCCCCTAAAAGAGAACCAACAAGCCTTACATTCTATACTCCTAAGCCTTGTGAGTTTGAATATATATTTGAAGATAAAGATGACATAGATAAGGATATGTAAGCCTTAGATGAGGAAGAAATCATATTCAAGGAGTTGGAGGAAAAAAATCCAAGGGATTTAGATGAAAAATAATTGAAGGAAAGAGATAAGAGAGTAAGTGAAAAAGTGCTAGAAAGAGATGCCTGGAGGAGAAGAATTGAGAGGATGAAAGAAGCATTAAGGGAAGAGATAATTCCTTAATCTCCTCCTAAATATGCTCCTAAGACAACCCCTAATCCTCCTAAATATATTGCTAAGACAACCCCTAATCCTCCTAAGGTAACTATTCCTATGGAAACATTTGCTGCAAGTACCTACACTACCTCTATTACAACAACTAAAGTCACTGACCCTTCTACTATTGTTAAGAAGCATGTATATCATTGCAATAAACCCATTGACCGACACAAGAAAACCATCTCGAGTACAAACACCAATACAAGTATGAATACATCATCCATTAAAACATCCCCCAAAGATGTTGAAACCATTTCCATTTCATCAAACACACCTCCTGGTCCCTAGATATTAAGGTTACAATTAGCAAATGATAAGTAGTAAAAAAAATTGAAGAAAACTAAAATTGAAGCTGCAAATGTAGAACTGGCAAGGAAGATCTCATTCCTCTAGATCTTTATACCTGATCTAGTAGCTTTAAGCTCTAGACACACTGATTGTAAACCACATAAGACCAATTCAAATGAACACATTCTTGGTGGGAGTGGTGGTGGATATTAGGGTGGTGGAAGTGGAGGCATCCATAAAAACAAGAATACATAATCTAAAGATGGAGATAGAAGTGGTGGTGATGGAAATAAAAGTGGAGGTGGTGACAATGGTGGGGGTAGGAATGTCATAGGTAATAACCAATCTTGTGACCAAGAAGAAAATGAGCCTAGAAATAATCATAGAGACTAAATTACCAAGAGACCAATGCAAGTGGAAAGGTATCAACAATTGTGCTTTACTAGAATTTTTGGTTATCCAAATTAGTTCCTTGAAGACATCAGGCCTACCTTGGTTAAGTTCTTTGGTAACAACACAATAAGTGGTGAAGATTGCTTGAAATAATTTGCAAATATGATGGATGATTTTGAAGTGGAGGGTGAAGATGTGATGATGAAAATTTTCATGCAATCACTCACTAAGGATGTTAGAGAATGGTATAGAGGTCTACCAGCTGAAATTATTAGTTCCTAGGAAATGTTCAAGAGGCTATTGAGAGAGCAATATAGTAATAAGACTTATTCAAGGTTCTTCTTGAATCAATTTAACATCTCTAAAGGTTCCAATGAGGTAGTTTCTAATTTCAATGTAATAATTTAGAAGGCCATGAACATATTACCTCCTCATTTGAGACTCAATGATAGTGTGTGATTGATGAATTACTATAATTCATTTGATGCAAAAATGATCTATCTCTTGCTGGAAAAAAAATCCTCAAAACTTGAGAGAAGCTTTCAAGATGGCAATCCACATCTAGAATATCAAAAGAGAAATTGGAAAAGTTGGGAGAAGAGATGATGTGAACATATTGAAGAACCCCAAGAAAGAGGGTAAACAATCAGGAGCAAAAGGATCTTCTCTTGAAGATAAGATTGACAATTTTGCAAGTTTTATGAAGGACATTAGCTATAGACTTTCCAAGAAAGAAAATGGTATCATAAATGATAACACAAATTTTCACAAGAATAAGAGACCTCCTCAATTGTAAGACCATCCATATAATACTAATTGAAACAATGGGAAACCAATTACCAACAATGAGAAGAACACAAAGAACAAGGTTCCCCCTCAACCATTATAGAAGAATTCAGGTAATTTTGTTGATGAAACACCTTGGTGTGTTATTTTTCAATTGCCACATGCTTCTCAAATGTGTTTAGTAGCAAGATAGTTTGAATAATAGCATGCTCATCTAGATGATTATGAGCCAATGGAATAAAATTATGTTGAAGTACATGTGCTTATGCATAGGTCAAACTTTTCTAATGAGGAGTGTTATTTAGAGGAAGAATCACATTAAATTAACATTGACTACTAAAGGCATAAGTCAGATTCATATCATTAGAAAATTTTCCCTAATGAAGATGAATGCATTGAGAAAAATATTTGTGCTATGGAGACAAAAGAAATGGATGTGTATTTGAGAAGACCTTATGATGATGAGTATAAGTAGATGACAACAAAATTGGTTGAACAAGCCATGAATACTCACAACTTAAGAAGAAGAGTTCTTAATTGTGATCAAGGTAAGCCTAGTTTTATGTTCATGAAGGAATAAAATGAAAAGAAACAAGGGGATAAGATAGAATAATTAGAAAAGTTTAACAAGGAAGAGGTCAAGGCTAAGGAGAGTAAGGGACCTATAATTTGGGCTGAGAAAGATAGTGTAGCCAAGAAGCCTGATGAGGTGGTTGTCTCAATTGTTAAAGTCAAGACTCAAAAGTCAGAAGGTGATGAAGAAAAGAATCATGATAAGAAAGAGACTAAAAGGAATCCTGAGCAACAAAAGGTCCCAATTGAAGAATATAGTGTAGTCCCTTATGAATTTCCAAAGTATAATCCAATTGACATGTTCTAGCTATTATCTCAAGGTGACTTTCTCACTAATGGAAATGGTGAGAATTGATGAATATAAGAAGAAGGTAGTGACACTTATCAATGGTGCCACTTAGGCTTGTGAAGATGAAAGGGTGTCTACTCAGATTGAAGTGAGTGGACATCAGGTTAGTGATGAGGTGATGGAGAGAGACATTAGCGAGATCACTTAGATTTATTTATGTAGTACTATTACAACATGCCCAAATAACATTGATCAATTTTATTTAACTTTAATTATCGATGGTAAGCTCTTAAAGAACCCTATGATTGATTTAGGGCTTCATCAAATATCATTCCAATTTAAATAATGAAGGATAAGGGTTTGAAGATCAATTTTTCATATGGAAAGTGTTATGCCATGGATTCCAAAGAAATCCTAGTCATTGGAGTCATCCAATATGTTCCATACAAATTATTTTCCTTCCTTGACAAGGAGATTGTTATGAGAAAAGTTGTAGTGGATATTCCACCCAACTATGGCATGTTGTTTTCATGAAATTGGAGCACCTCCATGGGAGGTAGTATGTAATGTGATATTTCCTTTGAAACTTTTCCTATTGAGGGAAAGGATATAAAACTTGTTGGTAAGGAAGAGCTTCACATATCACTAAATTTGCGGGATAAGCAGATATAATCCATTTTGTGGACACTGGCATGCAAAACTTTAGGATTAAATAGTTACAAGAAGAGTAATAAAGACAACCTACACCCCTAGAGAAAGAAGTAATGTAGAGAAAGAAGTAATGTAGCAAGATATCAATTGTTGTTTTCTTGCACAAACAACATAGTTGAGAATGAAGTCTTGCTTCTAGTGTTAAATTTTGCTGAGAAACATGGCATTAAGAAGTTAAGAGTCATTCGAGACTCAAAAATTGTGGTTTCTTGGGTTAGGGTAAAATATGCATCAAAAACTACTAGACTAAGGAAGTATAGAAATGTTGTTTGGGATTCAATTGAGTAGTTTGATGCATTTGGCATTGATTGGATGGATAGGAGAAATAATAGAGTGGCATATTTGCTTAACAACATTGCTCTCCTTCCAAAAGACATGAATTTTTTTGGCATTTGAAATGCTGAAATGCAAGTTAGACCTTCACTTCCTGATAATATAAATAACTGGCTAGTGTTTAATGATGATGACGACATCTTGAGATTCTTGTAGTGTATTGATGAATATGAAGGTCAATAAATCAACTTTGGATCCTTTGTGGAGGGAGTGGATGGTAAGGAAACTATATTTGGAAATGAAATTATCTTGTTGAAGACTAACAAAATTCTAAAAGGACTAGTAGAATTAGAAAGGGTTTTTGATTTTCCTGATAGAAGTAAATCTAAGAAAACATTCACACATAAAGAGGATTTGGAGGAAGTTAATCTTGGAACAAAGAATTCTCCAGAAAAGTTCTTTATTGGGAAGAAGATGAAACCTATTTAGTCAAGACAACGTCAATTGCTTTGCTAAGGAAATATAGGAATTTGTTTGCATGGTCATATGATGACTTGAAGGCATATAGGGAAGAGTTATTTCAACACGAGATACCTTTGGATCCAAATGCCAAGTGCTTTAGGAAAAAGTTGAGGCCAATAAATCCCACTTTGTAACCTAAGATGCAGGAGGAACTTGTAAAATTGAGGGATGTGGGGATCATAAATCCAATTACACATTCAACATGGGTTTCTAATTTGGTCCTAGTTAGGAAGAAAAATGGTGACATTAGGCTCTAAATTGACCTCAAAAATTTAAATGTCATCACTAAAGGATAATTATCCTTTTCCAAACATGGAAGCCATGTTACAAAAAGTAACTAGCTATGAGTTACTATCTATGATGGATGGGTTCTTGGGTTATAATCAAGTGGTGGTCAACGAATATGAGCAATACAAAATAGCTTTCACAACTCCATGGGGTACATATGTCTATGTCAAAATTCCATTTGAATTGACAAATGTAAGGGCTACCTTTTAGAGAGCCATGTATGTGGCATTTACAGACTTTGTAGACATATTTCTAGTTGTGTATCAAGACGACCTGACTACATACAATAAAAAGGAAGAAGATAATTGAATTCATTTTGAGAAAGTGTTTAGGAAAGCACTTGAATATGGAATTCAAGAGTGTGATCTATCTTAGCATATTGCATTCATCTTAGTGGCCCTTGATGCAACACACTACATCCCCTATGTTGTGAATCTTTTATTCTTTGATTAGTCGTCTCTTGGAAACATTAGGCACAATGTTCCCTAAGTTAAGACCTCAAATGAACTAAGCAAGACTCTCGTGAATGTTCCTTATTGTTGCATTTGAATTTTTAGTTATATGGCCACCTTGCATAACATAGCTTGCATGCCTGTAGAGCCATCTTGTTTGTTCATTATCTCCAAGCATATGAAGTTTTGCTTATCTCGTGAAGCTCGAAGTTAATTTTTTTTTGTGTGGAACCTTATCAAAGTTATTAGGAGGTATAACTTTGGTATGGTTTGATGGGAATTCGAATGAGGTCATGGCTTTCCCTTAGCCACTTGCGTGTGTGTGTGATTGCATACCAGTCGTGATTGTATGTATCCACTTCTTGGATTTCTCACCCAATGGATAGCCTTAAGTTTCATTGCCTCATAGTGAGTATGCATTTTTTAGACAAACAACTTAGATCTAATGCACATCATGATGGACAAATGGTCAAAGGTTGATCCACCCCTTTTCTTTTTTATTTTGTTTCATTTTATTTATGTCTTTGAAAGTGCATGCTTGTACTTCATTGTGGCTCTTATATCATTCTCACATGTGTGTTCCTTTGTGCCCATGTTGTTTTGCCATGAGATCTTCATCCTGGGGGCTTGATCACCCCTCTTGATCATTGTCATTCCATCTTACTAGCACTACCGCACTTGGACCCACCTTGATGTGCATTTGTCTACTTTAGTGTGAGATTGAAGCAAGTTCATCCTCTCACTAAAGTAAGACTAAATGTGGTAGCGGAAAAAGTATCCCTCCTACTTTTCCTTGCTTGTTTGGGGCCTCCTTGTAGAATAGGCTTAATGGTGCCTTGATTTAGTGTTGTAATTTGTTTGATACATTCACATTAGGTGTTGGGCCCTTGCGAAATAATGAAGATAAATGGTACCTTGCTAAAGTGTTGTGAAGTGTTGTAACACACTTTCAGACTTTTCTGAGGTTTTAATAATTAATTAAACCTAATAAATCTATTTTTAACCTTAATTATGCCTTATCTAAAGTATTGAGAAGTGTTTTAACACAATTTCAAACTTTTCTATGGTTGTTAATAATAATTGGGCTTCTTTATGCTTTAATTGGCCTTATTTTGCATCCATAGGCCTCATTTAATGCATCTTTTCAATGATAATCCTAACACAAATCAATAGCCAATCATAATTCTGGTGTTTTAAGGTTGAATGACCCAAATTTAGTGATTTGGGACTCATTCACCACCTTGGGTGAATGAGTCCCACCTAGGTTTTTGGGTCCCAAACCTAGTTTCAGACCTTTATAATCATTTCTGAAAATTGTCGCAAAAATTATGCCTAATGGGACTCATTCGCCACCTTGGGTGAATGAGTCCCATGTGACCCAAATTCAAAATTAATTCAAATTTTTGGCATGATTTTATCCTCCTAGATCTGATGTCAACTTGTAGTGTTGTAATTTCAAGAATTTTTTTCATAATTAAGTATACATACAAGGTTCTTTCACTCATTTTCAACCCCCAAAGCATTCAAGTATTCATCCTTATAGAAAGTTTGAGTTCACAAGTGCATTCAAGTGTTTGCAAAGAGCATTCAAAAGAATTCAAGGGTAAATTATCAAGCATTTTAGAGAATTCTTGATGCAGGAGCATCCAATGGTGTAAAGGCAATCTTCCATCACCCAAAAATAGTTAAATTTCAAGTTTCTCAGTTTTTAGATTTTTTTACATTTTTGGATACCCTTTTCATCATAATGAAATTCCTAATTTATGGTTTTTATTTTCTATTCTTGGGTTGAAAGATATTGCAGTTTTAGTTTCCCTGATTTGCACATGAAAATCTTCTGAGTTAGATTTGAGGCACTTAGAGTTCCCAGATTGGCCTTGAAACTTTTCAAAATTAGATTTTGGGCGCATTCTTGACTTCGAGAACTTTCCAACGGTTCAAACAGTTCACGAATCGGAGTCCCAGATCAAAAGTTATGGCCCGGGGAAGTTGGCGCACTTTCTAGAAGATACAATTGCAAATGTTCTTTTGAAATTTGAACTTCAAGTTGTAATTTTTCAGCGCCAAACCTCCTAAACTCAAATTTGAATGTTGTTTTGGCTCCAAACTAAAGAGGAGCACCATTTATGGGTGGGTTTCTAATTTTTGGGCAACTTTTTGGGGATAGCTCGCATATTGCGAAAGGGTTATTCTGTAGCTTTCTGTAACTTGTATGTGTTGTAGAACTTGGGGATTTGAGATCATCTGCATGTAAGAAGCTCCATTTTATGAATAAGAAAATTATTCTCTTGTTTGTGGGTTATTTTCTAAGTCTTGGGCTGCGCCCTCATCAAGTGGTATCAGAGCCAAGTTTTCTTAAGTGTGTGGACAGATCACCGATCGTGAGGCAGTTCACACTAGGACCGTGGTTGTGGGTCGAGGTCAAGAAAGATGCCTCCAAGAGTGATGCCTAGTAGGTGTGGGGGTGCCATAGGTGGTCAAGGCGGTAGAAATGCTGGTGGCAGAGATGCACTGGCAGCCCTCCAGAGATAGATTGATGTGTTACAAGAGCAGTTGAGAAGAGGGTTAAACCCGAGGGAGGAAGGTGAGGATGAAGGAGAGGAAGAAGGTTCAAATGTAGAAGAGGAAGAGGAAGCAATTGATCAAGACAAAATGCGGCTAATAAGGGCCATTTCAAAGATTGGGAAAAGACCCAAAGTAGAAGTTCTCAGTTATTCCAGAAGTCTGAACCTAGAAGAGTTGATCGACTGGATCAATGAGCTAGAAGAATATTTTGAGTATGAGGAAATGGAGGACCCAAATCGGGTTAAGTTTCTAAAAATGAAGCTAAAGGGCCATGCCAGTATTTGGTGGAAAGAGGTCTAGTTGGAAACAAATCGAAGAGGAAAAGGCAAGATCACCAAATGGGATCACATGGTAGAGAAACTGAAGAAGTAGTTCATACCAGTGGACTACGAGCTAGATCTGTTGAAGAAATTGCAAGGGTTGAAGCAAGGAAGTAGATCTGTGAAGGAATATACTAAATATTTTCACAAAATAATCATCATAATGGGTCACACAAAGGCTAATAAGGAGAAGGTAGCCCGATATCTTAATGGGTTATGACCGAGCATTCAGGAGGAGTTAAGCCTAGTTAGAATGACCACCATTAAAGATGTGTATTAGTTTTCTCTGAAGGTGGAAGAGAAGTTGAACAAAAGATTTGATGGCAAGCAAAAAGGATGAGGAGGTCAAAGTGGAAGGGGCAATGGAAGACCTTCAGGACGCCGAAATGATGATGAAAATAAAAGTGAAGATGTGGGTACCAACCGAAGCCAAAAAAATGACAACTTCTACTACCCTCGTGATCAAAACAGTGGTGATCAAAGAGGTAGAGGATGAGGAAGATATGGACAAGGATCTAGAAGAGGTGGTTTTAGAGGAACGTATTTCTAGTGTGGTGAAGAAGGGAATTGAGCTTATGAATGTCCACAACACAAAGGAAGGGCAGACAAAAGGCCAGAAGGTCGTGGAAGGGTTGTGCATGTAGATGAGGAGGCCCAATCTGCACATTTTGATGATGTTGAAAGGGGAGAAGCCCTAGTGATTAGGAGAGCCCTGTTGACTAAGGAAAAGGAACCAGAACAGAGGAAGAATCTATTTTGCACAAGGTGCAATTGTGAAGGAAAATGTTGTGATGTCATTATTGACGGTGGGAGCACTGATAATCTAGTGTCAGAGGAGATGGTCACAAAGTTGAAGCTAAAGAGGGAAAGGCACCCGCATCCGCATTGGATTGCCTGGTTGCAGAAAGACCACAAAGTTTTGGTCAATAAGTAGTGCCTAGTAAAGTTCAAGATCGGGAGCTACCATGATGAGGTACTCTGTGACATCATCCCCATGGATGCATGTCACATGTTGTGGGGGAGGTTGTGGCAGTTCGATAGGTGAGCTATACATGATGGCCATGCAAACACTTATTCCTTGACAAAGGATGGGGTTCACCATAAGTTGAAACCCCTGAAGGAGACTAAAGAAAAGGTATGCAGTAGTGCTAGAATTTGTTATGTAGATGGAAGAAATTTTTTAGAAGGTATGAAGCATGAGTGTGTGTGTATTATGCATTGATTCCTAGAGTGAGTAAGGAGGATAGTGAGAAGGTTCCAGAAGAAGTTTCTAGAATATTGGATGAGTTTCAGGATATTGTTTCTAATAATGTACCGGAGGGTTTATCACCAATAAGGAAGATCAGTCATCAGATTGACTTGATTTTTGGAGCCAGTTTTCCAAATAAGGCAGCTTATAGAATGACTCCAGTAGAAAATGAGGAGTTGAACTGACAAGTTCAAGAGTTGTTGAGAAAGGGTTTGATACATGAGAGTTTGAGTCCATGTGCAGTACCTGCAGTACTAGCACCAAAGAAGGATGGGGAGTGGAGGATGTGTATAGATTCCCGAGCCATAAACAAGATAACAATCAAGTATAGATTTCCCCTGCCAGGGTGGATGACCTAATGGACTATTTGAGTGGAATTTCGGTACTTCACAAAGATTGATCTGAAGAGTGGATATCACCAAATCTGGATTCAAGAGGGAGATGAATGGAAGGCTGCCTTCAAGACCAAAGAGGGCCGTATGAGTGGTTAGTCATGCCTTTTGGGCTAACCGGCACTGGCACATTCATGCGACTCATGAACAAGGTACTAAAATAATTTTGGGAAGTTTTGTTATTGTGTATTTAGATGATATTTTGATTTTCAGGTTGACATCTGATGATATGCATGTTGAGCCTTTGAGAAGTTAAGAGAAGATAAACTATTGATTAATTTGAAGAAGTGTAGTTTTGTGAAGAGGGAGTTAGTGTACTTGGGGTTTGTTGTCTTAGCAGAAGGTCTCAAGATGGACCCAAAGAAGGTGAAGGCTATTCTAGAATGGCCTACCCCAAGAACTGCTACTGAGGTGAGATCTTTCCATGGTTTGGCTAGCTTTTATAGAAAGTTCATTAAAAACTTCAGTAGTATTTGTGGACCCCTAACTGAAACAATGAGAGGGGATAGAAAAGAATTCAAGTGGAGCACTGGAGCGGCAAAAAGTTTTGAACTGTTGAAGCAGAAGGTGACAAAGTAACCTATTCTAGCCCTCCCAGATTTGAACAAGGTGTTTCAAGTGGATTGTGATGCTAGTGGTTGTGCCATTGGAGTAGTGTTGAGCCAAGAAGGTAAGCCCATTGCCTATTTTAGTGAAAAGTTAAATGATTCCAAGAGAAATCATTTTGTATATGATTCAGAATTTTATGCAATAGTTCAAGCATTAAAGAAATGGAGACATTATTTGTTGCCAATGGAATTTGTTCTATATACTGATCATCAGGCCTTACAGTACCTAAATAGTTAGGGAAAATTAAATCAGAGGCATATGAAATGGGTAGAGTTTTTGCAGAGTTATACCTTTGTTTTGAAACATAAGAGTGGGAAGTTAAATAGGGTTGCAGATGCCTTAAGTAGGAGGCATACATTGATGACAAAGATGCAGATTGAAGTGGTTGGGTTCAATGAACTCAAGATCACTGTATGCAGAAGATCCTAATTTTGCGGAGGAAGCGACTTGCAAGAACCTATTCTGATAAGACCCGGGGACAAAGGTGAAGTTTAGATTTCATAATCTAGAATGACATGTTATTTAAGGGAAGTCAATTGTGTATCCCGAGGAGTTCCATGAGGGAGAACCTGATAAAGGAGAAGCATAGTGGAGGAATGGTAGGACATTTTGGTCGGGATAAGACCATTTCCATTATCAGTGAGCATTATTATTGGCCTCAGTTGTCATAGGATGTGAAGAAGTTTGTACAAAGCTACAGGGTATGTCAGATGGCTAAAGGAGTGAGTCAGAATACATGCTTATATCAGCCCTTACCTATACCAGAGAGGCCATGGGAAGATATAAGTATGGAATTTGTTCTTGGTTTGCCAAAGACACAACGAGGGAATGATTCAGTATTTGTGGTGGTTGATAGGTTTTCGAAGATGGCACATTTCATTCCATGTTAGAAGACCCATGATGCAGTCCACATTGCTCGCTTGTTCTTCAAAGAGGCGGTGAAGCTACATGGTTTGCCAAAGAGTATTGTTTCAAATCGTGACACCAAATTTGTGGGGTACTTTTGGAGGACCTTGTGGAAGAAGTTGAAGAAAGAGTTGAAGTTCAGTTTTGCACACCATCCGCAAATAGATGGGTAGACAGAGGTTGTTAACAGGAGTCTGGGTAACCTACTGAGATGTTTGGTAGGAGATAAACCCAAGGGATGGGACTTGATCTTACCCCAGGTAGAATTTTCTTACAACAATTCTATCAACATAAGCACTAGTAGATCACCATTCTAGATTGTGTATGGAGGTAGCCCCAGAATAGCTCCAGAACTGAGGAAGATGGACCAAGAGAAGAAAATAAGTGTTGAAGCCAAAGATTTTGCAGAACACATCAAGGATATACATGAGAAGGTAAGAGAACATATTAACAAGATGAATATGCAGTATAAGGCTAAGGTAGATCAGATGAGGAGGTATAAGGAGTTTCAAATTGGTGATGAAGTGATGGTCCACTTGAGGAAAGAAATATTTCCAGTGGGGACATATAACAAATTGAAGATTAAGAAGTTCGGTCCCTGTAAAATTTTGAAGAGGCATGATTCAGGGAATGCATATGAGGTAGAGTTGCCGGATGGATTCAACATTTCCCCTATGTTCAACATTTTAGATTTGACAGAGTATCACGAAGGTGGCACAGAGGAAATACCAATGATGGAACAGTGTGGGATTCCAACACCTACTTCAAAAAAGGAGGAGATTGAAGAAATCCTGGATAGTCGTGTGGGAAGGAGTACAAGGAACAGGTAGTATGAAGAATATCTGGTGAAATGGAAAGTAAGGCCTGTTGAAGATTCATCTTGGTTGCCTAAGGTAGAGGTTGACCATTTGGGTTTTCCTCCACCATCTAAGACATGATGGGGTCACTTCTCAAATTACCCTGGGTGTCTGATGCAAGAGCATCCAATGGTGTAAGGGCAATCTTGCATCACCCAAAAATAGTTAAATTTTAAGTTTCTCATTTTTTGATGTTTTTATATTTTTGGATACCCTTTTCGTCATAATGAAATTTTCAATTTATAGTTTTTATTTTCTATTCCTCGGTTGAAAGATATTGCAGTTTTAGTTTCTTAGATTTGCGCATGAAAATCTTCCGAGTTAGATTTGAGGCACTTAGAGTTCCTAGATCGGCCCCAAAACTTTCCAAAATTGTATTTTGACATTGTTCTTGACTTCGAGACCTTTCCAACGGTTCAAATTGTTCGTGAATCAGAGTCTCGGATCAAAATTTATGGCCCCGGGAAGTTGGCGCACTTTCTAGAAGATAAATTGTAAATGTTTTTTTGAAATTTGAACTTCAAGTTGTAATTTTTCGGCGCCAAACTGCCTAAACTCAAATTTGAATGTTGTTTTGGCTCCAAACTAAAGAGGAGCTCTATTTATGGGTGAGTTTCTAATTTTTGGGGAACTTTTTGGGGACAACTCGCATATTGCGAAAGGGTTATTCTGTAGCTTTTTGTAACTTGCATGTGTTTTAGAACTTGGGGATTTGAGATCCTCTGCATGTAAGAAGCTCCATTTTCTAAATAAGAAAATAATTCTCTTGCTTGTGGGTTATTTTCTAAGTCTTGAGTTGTGCCCTCATCAATTCTTCAAGCATCAAGTATAATGTCAAGGAATTCATGCATCATGTTTGTTTTGGAGCTGCTAATTGTGATGTAGGGTTTTATGATTCAAGCTAGCATTTCATTCAAGGCTTATCATCTTAAAGAAAGATTCAAGATCTACATCCATTAGAGTCATCTCACGCATGTTTGTATCATCTTATTGATAGGGTTTGGTGAGTTGCAACATCATAATTTTTTCATTCATCATTCTCCATTCCTATTTCATTTCATTTCAAAGTTTGATTACCCAAAACGGTGTTTCACTAAGGAAAACCCCTATCCACTAACAAGACAACATTTTCCCCTCTCTTTTTTCCTTGTTTTCAGGTTTAGGTTGAAGATAGATTGAACAGAAAGATTGGAGAAAGTTGTCAAAATGCCTAAAGTTTTCATAGTTTTCATCAAGCATTGGAGAACATTAGAGAACACCTACAGGTTGATTTATAGATATCCAATTCCAGAAATCAGTTGGGAAGCACATACTAGACCTTGAAGACCAAATTCATATCATGAAGTTTTAAAAATCCCTAACTAGACTAATTCATCACTTCTAGTGAATGAGTCCTAGTTTAGGTCAAAATTTAGATTTTTGCAAATTTGGATACCCATTTGCCAAATTCTTGTTCCCACATAGAAGCCCATATTTTGGACCGATTCTCCTAGCTTGGTGAATGAGTCCCACTTAGCATTAAAGATAAAATTTCTCACATTTTAGACCTCCTTCCAGTCATCTCCAGATTTCCAGGTGCACACATTTCATCTTGCAACTTTTTTTTTTGTTTTGCATACTTTTCTAGGTCACTTTGTATGTCATTGCATCATATGAGGGTTATATCTTGCATAGCATTTTTCTTTCCATGTTCTTAGTTGGTGGTGAACCCCTCATTAGTTTACAATCAACCCCAAGGATAGTCCTATTGCAAGATATATTTCTCATTTGCATTGAGATATCTATGGTTATCCTTGAATGGAATAACTTGAAAGTGGGTGTAATTTAGGTCCTAAGCCATATGAAATCACCTAAACACCATTTTAACACATTCCAATTAAAACATAAAACTTTCCACAATTAGATATTGCTACTAAATCTTAACTTAGAAAAAAGAAAAAGAAAAAAAAAGCGAGAGGGGAGATTCTAACCTTTATATGTAATTGTTGGAAACATTCTAACCTAAGGAAGGATGTTTACAACCATAAGATTATTTAACACATAAGTATAGTTGATAGGTTAATTGACAAAATATACATATAATTATCAATATTCTACCAAATTCACCTCATAAAAGAATTATTAATAGGAAATAATTTGATGGATTTAGGTAAGTGATGTGTAGTCTTTCAAAATACCACATTTTTCTTCAACAAAATGAGGACCCCTCCTCTTTTTCTTTTTTCTTTTGCTTCTCTAGTGAACTTGGAAAAATCTCTCAAACCCTCTAAGTCTTAGGTTTTGACATCTTGAATTCTTAATATTCCATTGCAGATGGGTATTATACTAAAAAATAACCTAAATTTCCTTTTGGAGGAAGTCAAAAATCTTTAAAAAGAGAAAGTTATCCTTCAGTAGGAGTTTTTGGACATACAAGAATAATAAATTCCAATATTCATGAAATTCCTCACCATTTCCAGCATTGGTTGATTTCCTTACTGTAGTGGAGATTATCTTTCTTAGAGTAGTTATGCATTAGCTAATCATTAATTAATAATTAATTGATTATTATTATAATTCATTTCATGAACTTAAGATAAACATAGGATTGTTTTTATGTCTCATGTCATAACCTTTTGAGAACTCTTCATCTCCTTGAAGACTCTTGAGATTTATTCTATAACTTTTCTTGTTGAGGATATTGCATATTGTTGTTTTTAGATTTCTTGTGTGGAAGGTGTCTTTGTTTGTTGCTTGATCATGTGTCTTGTGTTATTCCAACTTCAACATGGTATCAGAGCTCTAGATCTATAATCCCCTCTCCCTAATTTGATAAGTTTTTCACCTTGATCTATCATTTGATGCATCTTGGACCAAAATAGAGTCTTCCATTAGATTTAGAGCTATCAAAAAAGTAATTTTTCCTTTTTTTTGTCTTGATTTGGACTCTACAAGTTAGATCTACAAGGGTTGAAGTAACTTTCTTTTAGATCCATAGGGTAGCTACAATTTTGGATCATTTTGAGCCAAAACAAACATTGTCATCATGCTTAGAAGGTCCAAAAAATTTAAGATCACTTGCCAAATTGTCAAAATCCATGCTGAGAACATTTGGGGCATAAAAAATTGTCAATTCAATTGTATAACCTCCTAGCATGTAGATTGAGGTATGTTTCAAAAAAAAGAAATTTTCTTACAAAATTTTAAAAAGTAAAATTTAAAAAAAAAATCCTTATTAAAGGGTAGCACAGGTTTTTTGTTTTAAAAATATATTAAAAAATATATTTAAGAGGGGGGTACTTAGAGGGTACTTGCCCCTTGCACGATCCTATCGTGGTTGCAGTGGGAGGCCCTTTGGGCTCCTCCCCATCCTGGGGGGTACCACGTCCTTCCATTAAATTATTAGAAAGTGGCATACATGATTTCTGTTTTGAAATGATATAAACTAATGAAATGAAAGTCTTTAAATATATTCTATGCTTATTTTCTTTTTAAATAAAAAATTACATAAATGTGATTTTTTGTAAACTCAATACTTTAATTTAGTTGTTGATAGAATGTTAAAAATGAGGTTAAGTAGAACATCAATTAATTTATAGAAAATTTCAAATATTTATCTTTACTTTTTTTTAGTTTTTATAACTTAAAATTTTAGTTCATTGATTAATTTTTTAATTTTGATTAATATATTTTAAAATAAATCTTGAAAATTACATGTACTTAAAATACAATTATTCCTATTAGATATAATTTTTTTGTCTTAACTATTTATCTAAACTAAATAAATAAACATCTAAACATAAAATCTCCCCTCTATAACATTATATTTGGACAATTCCAACCCTATTTTTCCTAAGTTAAGAAAAAAGAAGAGAGTCAGGCTTAACTCCCCTCCCTAAAATAAATAAATAAATAAATAAAATTACATCATGTCAACCATTGTAAATCGGTTCAAAGAATCATTGGTGAAGCTTGACATTTTTGAACTTAAGATGGTACCTGAAGCTACTATCTTCTCCACTTTCTGTGTTTGAAACCATAGCCACGATTTGAAATAGTTACATCACTACATACATAATATTCCGGGCTACTAAATATTCCAATTAGTTTTCGTTCAATAATGGATACCATTTATGTCTGTCATATATTCCTTTTACCATATGCATATGACAATGACTGAAGCATTTACAAGCAAGATATTCATTCTATGCTGTGTTATACTGTAGCCTTGAAAGTGTTTCAGCGTTGAAGAAGCTCTTCTATCATCTCTGAAGCTATGTCCTCATCTATTTCATCATCCCCTTTTATTGCAGGAATTTCGATTTTCATCACCCAGTTGGATTCATCTCCTCCTCCACCAACCACTTTGTTTTGCCAGAGTCCCAGTTGATTCGATTTCTCATTGTCTAACTTTAAGCAGAGGTAGGGAGGGGAAGAGAGTAGGGAGCCCTCCTTAGCAGCATATTGCAGCAACACCTTATTCATGGAGGTCATATTGAGATGGTGGAGCTTAGAAATCATTGCTGTGGACAGGATTTATGGGGAAGATTTACATGGCTACCACGACCACGCACAATTACAGCAGCCTCATCATATGCACGAGCTGCTTCTTCGGCTGTTTCATATGTTCCAAGCCACACTCTCTTCTTTCTACAATAACAATTGCACATGATTTCATATGAATCATCTAAACAAGTCAAAGCTTAGAATATGTTGTTTAATTCAGAAACAACAAATTCTTTACCCTCTTGTTCTTACAAATATAAATTATATATAAAAACCAGAAAAATGAAAATAAACAAAGTAATAAAGAACGTACAGGATTGGATGACGAATCTCAGAAACCCAAGAGCCCCAGTTGCGTTGTCTCACACCACGATATTTCTGTATCTTTCCCATTTTTCTCCACACTCGAATTCACAGATCAGAACTAGATATTTGTGAATTTGAGTTCTATTATGTCGAAAGTCTTTCCTGAACTTGTACAAGACTTCGTAACTTATTACAATGATAGAGTATATAATATGAGAGATAGGCTATTGCATCAGGAAAGCTACTGAACTTATCTTGTACTCGACGTGGAGATTTAATGCTGGCGAGCAATACAAATGTCTAACGCTTTAATGTGACGGTATATTACATCTATTCTGGGTCATTTCTTTCAACTACATGAATAAGTCGTTCAACTGTTTGATCAAGTTTGTTTTTTTTGGGTTTCATATCAAACACTTAAAATTATTTAGATATTTGATACAAAAGTACAAGCTTTAGGTATTTGGCTGAGAGAAAAAGATTGAGAAATATCTATTTCTCAAGAATTATCTCCCACATAATCCCAAGTTTATCTTTTATTGTGTCCATTGATATTTTCCACTCATAAGAATTGATCTTTGGTATTGAAAAAAATAAAATAGAATTGATCTTTGGTAGGCTCATTCAAAACCATTTAACTTCACCAACAAACTAGTGACTCATTGACAAAAGTTCAACTTCAACAAAAAACAAGGAACCCATTGACAAGAATTCAATTTCACCAACAAACTATGGACCCATTGTGAGGAGTTCTATTTTGACTTGACGGTTTTAAATATAATAATTAATTTAGAAGTGGTATGTTAGTGTATACATTTGTTTCATGGTATTACACATTTCAATTTTATTATCATTGATTTTAGATTTGTATTCTTTGTTTTTAGACTTTATAATTTTCGTTAACTTCAATCTACAAATGCACAAACATGTATAGGTTGATATGGCGAGTCTAGTGATAGCTAAGATCTTGAAAATAATTAGACAAGGCATAAAAATATGGTTTTCTGATGTTTAATGGGTGTCTCCAAAGGTTCCATTTCTTGGCCATCTAATACTTTTCTTAACTTTATTTTCATTATCATTTGTCATTTGTTGAGTATTCATTTTCCATTTTGGAAATATATAGAGTTTTATGATACTTGATAGGTTGCAATGTACTTAGGGATATAGAATCATAGTGTATTATGTGGAAATAAATAATATATTGGTGTGCACATCCTTTTTTAGTCATCCTATTAGTGAAGTATAATAGAAGTATTTATTGTAAATGTATGAGTAAGAGGTAGTTATACATAGTTGAGTAATATATAATAAAGGTGAAAAAATCCTTCCTTCACTATTAAACTAAAACACACAACTTAACCCATTAGTCACATTTTTTTTCTTTTAAACTTAGTTATATTAGATATTCAAACAAAGTTAATCTTAATGGTTCTTTTGTTCTACAAATAGGCATCCATCCTTGTGTAGATAAAAAAATTGTCTAACAAGATCAGTAAAATTCTCTAGCCAAAGACTTGACTCATTGAGACCAAATGGTTCATGAGTCTTCACTAAACTACCATAGTTCACTAATGAAAATGCATCGATTTTGTTATCTTTCAAAAGATGTAATATAAAAGGGCTTAAGTCCCACTTTAGAATTTGTCCTAAAGCCTAGGGAAACCAAGTAAATCCACTTATTAGATTTTTTCAAGTATTAGATTTGTTGTTTACTATATTTTCAATTATTAATACTAAATTAAGAGTGCTAAGCAAGGAGACTTGCCCCTATTTTATAGAATATTAAATCTTACTAGTGGTATAGCTAAATTTATTCTAGAGAGAATCATATTACATTATTTACATAACGATTCAAATCTACAAAACTAAATAATTAATTATCTTTTTATTTTTTTTATTCTAGGGGTAAACGCTTTTGACCGAAGCTATGAACCGGATACAACCATTCAACAATACCACCCCAACGGGGTTTGAACCTTAGTGGCAAGAACAACAATGCCACCTATAAACCATTACACCATGCCAATACAGGCAATTATCTTTTCATAAAAGTTGTCAATTAATATTAATTTCATGCAACATGCAAATGGAAATTATATCCTAAGAGCTAGACCTTGTCTTTGAAAGATCATATGAAATGGATTTTCCTACATATGAAAAATCAGGTCTACCTTAGTTACATCAAATTAAACTTTCAACCATGGTTGTCCAAATAGGTGAATGACATCCTGTCATTCCACTAATAGGAGATACACTTAGTTCTATTTACTTAAATGTATGGCCATTCCAAGATAAGAAATAACATGCTCAATCAACTCTTTACCCTTGACTAAAATATAGATTGAAAATAAATAATCCCTTTTTCAAAATAAATTGAGACAAATATCCTTTAAACATCCATTTTTTAATCATTTATAATAGTCACCCTAGCTTCAAAGGTTGTGTGTTTCTAATTTTATATTATAGGACTATTCTCAATCTAAGAATTGTACTCTTCTAACACCTATGGTCATAATTAAATGTCTAAAAAATCAATAATACATTCAAGAGTCCATAGTCAATAATCTCACGTCTTTAAAAGATTATTAAAAAATGTATATCATTCAGTCTTATAAATACTAAATGTTGAATTAAATGAGGGGTTAACTAATATGCCTAGCTCTCAATAACTACTTCTAGATTCATGATGAGTTACAATTGAACTTTGTTTAGTAATAATTGTTATAGTCATATATTACAATTCAATGACCCTAATGATCATTAATTAAAGTGATTATTTAATCAACTAAATTACCTAAGAGATGGAAGAAATTTGAATAAATACTATTATGATTGTATGATAATTCCCTTTATTCAATCAAATATATAACATAAGCTATTTTAACCTATTATAATGTGTTTATACTATATTAAGTAATTCAACATGGACTAATTTTCTTAGAAGAAATCAATAATAGAATATTTCTAGAAGAGGATGGTCTATAAGGATCTAATTTTACCATAATATTAATGTGGCAATGGAAAAGGTATCCCTTCTACTTTTCCTTTCTTGTTTAGGACCTCCTTATAGACTAGGCTTAATGGTGCCTTGATTTAGTGTTGTAATCTGTTTGATACATTCACATTAGGCCTTGGGGACTTTGTGAACTAATGAAGATAAATGGTACCTTGCTAAATTGTTGTGAAGTGTTGTAACAAACTTTCACACTTTTTTGAGGTTTTATTAATTAAATAAACCTAATAAATATATTTTGAACCTTAATCATGCCTTATCAAAAGTTTTGTAAATTGTTGTAACACACTTTCACACTTCTCTAGGGTTGTCATTAATAATTAGGCTTCTTTGTGCTTTAATTGGCCTTGTTTTGCATCCACAAGCCTCATTTAATGTATCTTTTCAAGGATAATCCCAACACAAATCAATACTTAATGATAATTTAGGTGTTTATAGGTTGAATGGACTAGACTTAGTAATTTAGGACTCATTCACCACCTTGGATGAATGAGTCCCACCTAGTTTTTTGGGTCTCGAACCTGTTTTCAAACCTTTCTAAGCATTTTTAAAAATGGTCCCAAAAATTATGCCTAATGGGACTCATTTTCCACATTGGGTGAATGAGTCCTATGTGACCCAAAATCAAAATTAATTCAAATTTTTGGCAGGATTTTATCCTCCTAGATCTGATGTCGGCTTGTGGTGTTGTAATTTCAAGAATTTTTGCATAATTAAGTATAAATACAAGGTTATTTCACTCATTTTCAACCCCCCAAGCATTCAAGTATTTATCCTTCTAGCATGTTTGAGTTTACAAGTGAATTCAAGTGTTTACAAGAGAATTCAAAAGAATTCAAGGGAAGATTATCAAGCATTTTAGAGTATTCTTCAAACATCAAGTATCATGTCAAGGACTTCATGCATCATGTTTGTTTTGGAGCTAACAATTGTGATGTAGGGTTTTTATGATTCAAACTAGCAATTCATTCAAGATCTATCACCTTCAGGAAAGATTCAAGATATACATCCATTGGAGCCATGTCACACATGGTTGCAACATCTTATTGATAAGGTTTGGTGAGTTGTAACATCATATTTTGTTCATTCATCATTCTCCTTTCCTATTTCATTTCATTTCAAGGTTTGATTACCCAAAACGGGGTTTTACCAAGGAAAACCCCTATCCACTAGAAAAACAACATTTTCCCCTCTCTTTTGTGTTTGTTTTGTGGGTTTAGGTTGAAGACACATTGAAGAGCAAGATTGGAGAAAGTTGTCAAAGTTCCTAAAGTTATCAAAGTTGTCATCAAGCATTGGATAACATTGGAGATGTTCACCTACAAGTTGATTTATAGAGATTCAAATCTAGAAATCAGATCTTGATGTTTCAGGAATCCCTAAGTAGACCGATTCACCACTTCTTGTGAATGAGTACTAGTTTAGATCAGAATTCATTTTTTTTGCAGATTCAGATACCCATTTCCAGATCTTGTTCCCACATAAAAACCTTGATTTTGGACTGATTTTCCTAGCTTGGAAAATGAGTCCCACTCAGCATTAAAGACAAAATTTCCAACAATTCAAACCTCCTAGTCATCTCCAGATTGTCAAGTGTGCATATTTCATCTTGCAACTTTGTATTTTGTTTTGCATACTTGTCTAGGTCACTTTGTATGTCATTGCATCATATTAGGGTTACATCTTGTGTTGCATTTGTCTTTCCAAGTTCTTACCTAGTAGTGAACCCCTCATTAGTTTACAATCAGCCCCTAGGATAGCCATATTGCAAGATCTCTTTCTCCTTTGCATTGAGATCTCTAGGGTTATCCTTGAATGGAATAACTTGAAAGTGGGTGTGCTCTAGGTTGTAAGCCATACAAAATCACCTAAACCCATTTTTAACAGGTTCCATTTTGGTGAACCTACATTTAGAACATCATAATTCTAATTTGGAGTGCATCATCATCCTAGATTTGTCTTGTATTAACATTGCATTAGGATTTACATTAGTTAATTAGAATTCTAGGGTTTTCAAAATTTTGCATTAGTGAAAGTTCATATAGCTTGCATTTTTGCATCTCATTTCATTGAAAATCATATAAAATCTACATTTTCACTTACAATACAAATCATACAACATAAAAAGAATAAAAAGCAATTGAAAATTTCTAATTTTTTTGAAAAAATCCCTACTAGGACTCATTCGCCACCTTGGGAAAATTAGTCCCAATGCAGATTATGCACTGCATTTTCTAGCATTTGAAGCACTATTTTTGAGCTTTTTTTGTTGTTTATACCTTTTTGTTCTAGCTTATACACTTTTTGTTTCATCCAATTCATTGCATCTAGTCTAAATTAGTTCATCTTGTGCATTGTTTAAATTCAAAATTGCATCTATAACATTGCATTACATAGTGTTGCATAGTTTAGAATATAAAAAATCATCGTGGATATGTTCTTTGGTAAACTATGGATGTCCTTGAAGTCCTTAGTGGATGTGTCAAGTTGTGCTTTTGGAAATGACCTTAATGAAATTGAGCTGACTCATGCTACTTCAACTCCTAATGCATGTCCTCGTGATGTTGACACCATTGGAGAAGATAATGACAACATAAATAAGTTCCTAAATGATTTCCTTAACAACCTCTAAACTAATGCATCCTTTTATCCATCAATGAAACAACCAACACCCCCTACAATACCACTAATAGAGAAACAAATTCCCAGGAAACCATCTATATAAAATACCTTCATGAAATAGAGAGAAGCCAAAGGATATTTCACCAAAACAAGAGTGAATAAAAAATGAGATGAGAAATGTACATAATGTTACATGATTTTAAAGCCATGAAAAACATAGACAGTTGAGAAACTTCACAACATGGGAAAAACTACCTGGGAGTAACTAAATCTAAAATTTTAATCTAAATGCAAGCCTAAGTAAATTTAAGCATAAATATAATTTACTCTAACAACCACCTCTTGAGATGTTTGGTTATTTACATCCTGAAACTAAGACAAGAGTTGTCCCTAAGTTCCCTACAATAGGTGAACCTAGTTCCTCTAAGCACTTAGCAAACACTCAACCATTATGTGTTAACAAAGTGACGGATACTCCTATCAACCTAGAAGAGACATATGGAAAAGGCTTTACAATATTCAGTAAACAAGGATGTGATACAACAAGTGAACATGAAATTCATAAACTCTTTGAACAAATACCAATTGAAAGTACTAAAGGCATAAGATATCAAGATCCTCCTCTTGATATGAATAACCTCCTTCCTAAAGAACAACTGATGCCTCATAAAGATGGTAAGGAGATTATAGCTCCTCCCACCCTAATTCCACCTAGAGAAATTGGTGAATTTAGCAAAAGGAAAAAGCTTCCTATAGACACATAAAATTGACCTAGGCCTGCAAGCTTTATTTTCTCCATATTTCTTCTCAACATAATTAAAATAAATTTAATTATGTCCTGTAGTCCAAATTCAACTATTAATTAAATAATTCTCAATTATTTAATTAATTCACATCTTTAATTCCTCTTGACTATTTAAATAAATAAATTATGGTTATGCGGAGGATCATCATGGAAAAAATAGGCCCATAAGTTACAAATTTTTTTGAAAAATCAGAGTTAGCAACTTGACATAAAAATTTGAATAAGTTATCTATATTATTTCAAAAATATGTAAGAATAGAATCTGTAGAAAATTGAAGCTAAACTACTAGGTTTTTTTTTATTTTTAAATCTATTTGGTGAAAATTTGAAATTTCAATGGAGTGGTACTTAAATTTTAGGGAAAAAATAAGAAGTAGGTGTTTGTCTGACCACCTAACCACAATAAAATGATAATATTTTTTATAATATTTTAGACATAAGTAGAGGACTCATGTTGAATGTGATGCATATTTTTGTAATTTTTTCCAAGTAGATAATTAATTATGAGTTTTTATTACAAATTTTAAAAATATAAAAGCTCGTATGTCGGACCACCTTAACTTGATCAAAACTTCATGAAATTCATTTTTCTTTTTTTAATCCTATAGTATGTGAAGCATAGAATGTGATGCATATTTTGGATTCCAAAAATGTGTTATCCTTTGAAAGTTATAGATGTTTTTCAATCATCCTATCAATCAAGACTTTAGTCGTAATTCAAATAGAAAATTAATAATAATTATTTATTAAATTCAAAGTAAAGCATAATTTATATTGGTGGAAATTTGAGAATCTCCTTTAAAAACCCTTATCATTTCATCACTTTTGGGGAAAAAAAAAGTTGTCAGCCACATACCCTACAAATACCATCATATCGCCACTTTTTGGCTCATCATGATCCTGCACATACGCTTATATTTATTTTATTTAAATGTGTCACTAATTTCTTATGTCCTCTATAATTAAATAAATTCCTAAATTTATTTAATTATTATTTTTTCCACTATTTCTTCCTGATTATTTAAATAAATAAACTTTTATTTATTTATTTAAATACGTCATTAATTTCTTATGTCTTCTTATAATTAAATAATTTTCTATAATTTATTTAATTATTATCCACCTTGGCTTTTTCTAATTTTAAATAAATCATTTATTTAAAATTGTCCACTTTCTATTTTTCCCACCAAGTAAATACTTTAAAATCATTATTTACTCACATGACCCCACCACTTTTGAATTAAATTAATTTTTATTTCAAAAAGTCAACTCAGCCTTTAAAATCAAATAATTTTAAATTATTATTTGATTTTCCAACAACCTCTTTTTCCGTGCCCAATATCCTCTTGTCACATACATTCTTGTCCATTGATTTGATTTTTCTAAAATCAAATCTCATCTTTTCATTTCAATTTTTTTCCTAACCCTAATTGATGGTTGTCACATTTAATTTCAGCCTTTGATCTTAGGGAATCTCTCATCTGACAATCCTAGCCATTCATCCAAAATTGACTTTCCTATAAAAAGGTAATTTCAACCTCATTTGACACACTTCATACCTCTTGACTTCTTGCTGGCATACTTTATACTTGCAATTTCTAAGTACATTGCAGCTCTTGAATAGTATCCTTCAATATTTACTTAGGGCTTTGTCATAGGTTTATAGTTGCTCATCAAAATCTGAGGGAAAATATCATTTTTTAAGCAAATGGAGAAGGGCAATAAAGGTCAATCATGGAGTGCATGAAGGCTTATTGGTGAAGATTTTCTTTGTTTTATGCATTTTTACTCCATTGTACTTCATTGCTTAACTAGGGTTTTGTTTATGCATTTGTTTTCATGCTAACCTAACTTTTTGCCTTAGTTACATAGGTGAACTCGATGCCAAAAACAATTTTTTGTAGATTTTTGTACAATTTTTCATCATTTTTGCAGGTACAGGTATGAAATGCCACAATTGCAACTTTCTGAGCCACATTTGATGCATTGCAACACATTTGACTTCAAGAACAATGCATCTGTAATACTGAGCCGCATCTTACAGCCTGAATGATGCATTTGATTTTTTGTAATGCATCTATAGGCCTGACCAATGCATCCATTGTTGCAATGCATTTGATAGGAAGAATGACGCATCTTCCCAGTAAAGGTTTGCTTTTAGTTTTTGACAGTATTTTCCAGATTTCTCTTTTTAGTCTAAAAGATCAGGGATTTTTGGGTTACTAATCTAGAGTTGTTTGCAGCATGTGGCAAGCTGGAAGGAGATGCTAACCATTGTTTGTTGATGATTTTATAACTCTTTTACTATCCTAAAGCAAACAATAGAGCAATCAGAAACAACTTGCATTTACATTTCATGGCTTAAAATGAACATGCATTCACTGATGGGATTAAAATGAACACAACTTGCATTGAAACTCATCAAGGCTAAAATTTACATGCATTCTCATAGCATTGGCTTGAAAAGAACCTTGCTTGTCTCACAATAATTTGGGTTAAAAATGAACATGTGTTTTGTGTGTCTTGTGGTGTAGAGATAACTTCTTAGTGTGTATGCAATTCTTTTACACCTTGTTGTGATCCTAAGAAACAAAAACACTTAGAGGTTGTTACTTTTCCACCCACATATTTTAATTTGTTCATTAAAATGAACAAGTTTTTTCATTTTTGTGTAACCCCGATTCAATAGTAAAAGTATCATCTCCCCTTACACACTTGTGCAATCCTAGGTGCAAGAGAAATTGTTATTGACTCTAGGAATCAGGCCTTCCTTAGAGGGAAAAAGTACTCACCCCAAGGTGACTGAAACCGGAAATGAACCTAAAGCCAAGCTACTCTCGAATGGTATACAAATGTGAATGCTAATGGAAAGCTTAGTATTATAGGTGTAGATGTGTCATGAAAACAAGTGATTCCCTTAGTACCCGTGTGGTGTGTGAAATCCTATAGAGCATAACCTCTTCAAGCTGGGATTCCTCCTTATCGGAGCTAATCTTGCCTCATGTGTGACCACCTAAACGGGTGCTCTTACTAAAAACCATTTATGCAATTTCCAAAATCTCTTTGTATTTGTTCGTGCAACAACAATCATTGTTAAGCCATCCCACATTCTTGTAGTTCTTAGTAGAGGTGAAGAGTTTTTCATGGGAGTCATGAAAACTCAAAGCTTGGTTTACCTAGAGAAGTGAGTGTCGTGGAGGGGAGCTAGTGTGGCCAAGCTTCTAAGTCACCCACTAAGAATAAGTATGGCTAGAGAAATCCAAGTGTGAATCCAATGAATACAGTCCTTGCCATCCATAGGGTTGTACTTGTTGTCAATGTTCTTTTTTTTCAAAGACAAAATCATGTGTTTTCCAAGTGTTTTTTGAACCAATGAACACATAAAACATCCTTCACAAATCTAGAAAAACACATTCAAATTGAATTGATCTAAAAAATCTGCCAAAATTACAAGGAAGCCCAACATTATTCATACTACAATGCATCTAAGACTCTGTGCAATGCATCTGACCTACTAAACCACACTTGAAAATTAGAGAAATGCATCTTTCTATACTGAAATGCATTTTCTACACTGAACCATGTAATTGACCTGCTGAACTGCATCTGCGGTCTTGAACAACGCATCTGCTAAAACTGCAACACATTTGAGACTCTACAACACATTTAATACTTGAAACAACACATTTTCCTGTCATTTAGAAAAATCACTGTCACTATCCAAATTCGAGACCTAACATTTTCAATCTATTGCTAAACATCTTTTCCCAGTGGTCTTTGTTCAAAAACCAGAAGAAGATTTGCTCAAATAATCCATTTTTGTATCTTTTAGCTTGCATTTAGCTTTTACCATAGGTCCACCTTTGCAAGTTTGTAGTTGCATCTTAGGATCCAACCCCATCTTTCAACATAAAAAAACTCTTAGGTTCTCATTTTTGCAAACTTTAGAATAGGAAAACTTGCCATACTTTGTGAAACCTTTGCCTTCAAAAGTAGATTGTCATTTGGACTAAGTAAAAATAAATCCTTTAAAGTCTTTGTCCCTTTGTGAGATGTTTCCAACTCATAAGTCTAGTTAGGAAACCTCACTTTGTCACCTTGTCATTTCACTTAGTCCCACAAACAATCCTTTGACAGTTAAAATTTAGATATTGACCAAACTTTGAATGGTTAGTAAACCTTTACTAAAATTCTACCAAAATTGATTACACCTTAGAGTTTCCTTATACCTTGCATTTTGCATAACATACCTTTAAACACTTTAGTCTTCCACCATTCATTTTAGTCCTCATTATCACTTTGCATTTAATTGCACCCCTTATTCCAAAAATTCAAAAAAAAAATAGTGTCATATCATTTTTAGTCCTCATTATCACTTTGAATTTGACATCCCCTTTAGACAACATTGTCACTATTGCACCCCTTATTCAAAAACTACAAAAAAACATAGTGTCGTACGGGTATGTGTAGGATCATCATGGAAAAAATAGGCCCTTAAGTGGCAAAAACTTTAGAAAAATCAGAGTTAGGCAACTTGACATAAAAAAATGAATAAGTTATCTATATTATTTCAAAAATATGTAAGAATAGAATATGTAGCAAATTGAATTTAATTTCTAAACTACTAGGTTTGTTTAAAAAATAAAAATCTATTTGGTGAAGATTTGAAATTTCAATGTAGTAATTACTTAAATTTCAAGGAAAAATAAGAAATGGAATTAATGCGATAGGCCACCTAACCACAATAAAATGGTAATATTTTTTAACCGTTTTCAGATATAAGTAGAGGATTCATATCGCGTGTGATGCATATTTTTGTAATTTGTTTCCAAGTAAATAATTAATTATGAATTTTTATTACAAATTTTAAAAATATAAAATTCATATGTCGACCACCTTGCTTGGTCAAAACTTTATGAAATTCAATTTTTTAATCTATAGTATATGAAGCATAGAGATATGATGCATGTTTTGGATTAAAAAAATCTGATACAGTTTGAAAGATATAGATGTTTTTCAATCAACCTATCAATTAGGACTTTAGTCATAATTCAAATAGAAAATGAATAATAATTACTTATTAAATTCAAAGTAAGGCATAATTTATATTGGTGGAAAGCTGAGAATCTCCTTTAAAAACCCTTTTCATTTCATCAATTTTGGGTAAAAAATAATTCGTCAACCACATACCCATCATATTGCCACTTTTTGGCCCATCATGATCCTGCACATACCCATACCATTCATTTTAGTCCTCAATATCATTTGCATTTAACATCCCCTTTAGACAACATTGTCACTATTTCACTCCTTATTCCAAAAATCCAAAGAAACATATTACATAGATTTGGTTATCTTTCATCCTCCCTAATTTGAGAAAATCTTATATGGTTGAAACTAGGCTACAAAGAAAGAGAAGACAAATGGACCCCTTTGGACAAGGAAACAACCCTTACAACTTTCCTAATGACATGAAATTAAACACATACATGGGGATATCTTTCATAAACCCTTTCAGTGACATGAACATTGCATCCTCATCACACAACCCCTTTGAACAATTTATATGTAGAGACGGAAATGGACAAGTGTTCATGGAAGACTTAGAAGGTGCCGCCCAAAACCCCCAAGTGGCTTCCTTTGTAGAAGAATTAATCTTACAAGATTCAAAGTGATATCTAGCCATGCTCCTACACCAAGGGGCTAAATTTCCATGAGGGTTCAGTATTAACACCTTAAGAGCAACATCTCCTGATCATACTACACAAACTATTCAACCCCAATCAACACCACAACATAATGCAAACAATACCTCCATTGGTGCCACCATACAAAATGAAACAAACACCATCAATGCTACTTCCATTGGCACCTCAACTCAAAACAAATCTAACACGGTCAACACAACATCTATTGTGGGAACATCAACCATAGCACACACCATCTCACAATCAATCCTACAAATATCAGCAGCTCCGTCACAATATGTTGGGGCTACCTCTGGGTCTTCAACCAATACAATGGGGACAAATTTATCAAACCTTTTATTTGGATCCTCATCTAGTGCTATGGGAATGCCATCGTCAAATATTTTACTTGGGTCCTCAAGTAATGCCATGGGAAAAAACTCATTGAACCCCTTTGGGAAAAAAAAAAGATGAATTACCATTCAAGGACCTCAACCCAATGTTAATAATTAGTCACAAATCAATACTAACACTAATTTCCCCCAAAATCAAAACAAAAATATCCCACATGGCTGCATTTACCAATTTGGAAAAGGAAACCAAATAACACAACACATGATTCCATTTGCGCATCAAAACATTCAAGGGAAGAAAATTCCACAAATACAAACTAACACTATTGGAACACACATTCCCACATATGTGTCCCACATTCATATGCAACAACACATTCCTATTCAAAATTATCAATACCAACAAATTCCAACCCAAAATGCATCATACATTCCACAACAATACATTCCAAATCATAACGTACCACCACCACAAATGGGAACTCATGGGATACCCATTACCAACATGTGTGATGCCACAAACAACCCTTTATTAGATGCACTCATGATTCAACTCGCTGCATTGCAAAAACAAGTGGAGAGCATGCAATTTTCCAACAAAGAGACCCACACATCCTATGACTTATGTCCATACCCATTTGACACGAGTTTACACATGCCACCATTCCCTACAGGATATGTGGTACATAATTTTTCCAAATACAAAGGCAAGAATAATCCTCTTGAGCACATAAGAAAATTTATGACGAATTGCATGGACATTGCATATGAACATACCTATCTAATGAGACTCTTCCCAAGAAGTCTTGTGGGTCCTGCACTTGAATGGTTTGCCCTCTTTCCCAAAGGAATAAATTCATGGGATGAACTTGTTGATAAATTTGTATAAAATTATGCCTATAACATCGACACCAACATTACCATTGCCAATTTATGTAAGACGACCTAAGAAGACACTAGCAAAACATTCATTCCATTTTTTCAAAGATGGAGGGGTTTGGAAATTCGATGTCCTGTCATGATACTAGAAAAAGAGAAAGTAAACATGTTTGTTCAAAACCTTGTTGTCCCATTGAGATACAATTTACAAGTTCATTGTTTCACCACCTTCATAGACCTTGTCGAAAAAGGAGTTCAACTTGAAAGGGCTCTAATCACAAAAGGAGAACTTAAATATGGAAACAAGAATACAAACCCAAACCCACCTAATGACAAAAACAAATATTGGGTCAAAAGCAAATATATCACCATGATGGTGTTGTTGACGCTAAAGTAGTAAATGTGATAGGTCTTTCAATCACACTCAGAGGAACTCAACCCCAAAACACTTCCTTAACCACACCAACACCTATAGAAAATGCCATCCAGAATAATCAAGACCAAGGGAAATCACGCCAAACCCAAAAATTTCCAAACAGATGCACACACACCCCCTTGGGTGAACCAATTGAAGTTGTCATCAAGAAGCTCCTCCAAAACAACATCATTACATTGAAGGACCCTAAACCATATGACCCTGGGTAGTTATAGCCATCATGGTGGGATGATAATGCATTATGCAATTACCATCAAATAAAAGGGCATAAAACTTGTTCATGTAGATAGTTAAGAAATCTCATATAGGATCTTATTGAAAATCATACCATTGAACTTGATGGTCAACAATTTTCTTCAAACTTGGACCATACCATTCATACAAACCCACTACAAGATCATGGTTCAGGTAACCCCTCTACATCAGATCCAAAGACTAAGAATCGATCCAATTATGTGCTCGCACTACTTTTGATTATTCTAGTGGACCTATAATTAAGCACCTCTAAGCTGCTAATGAACAAGTTAATACCATCACCATCAAGAAGACTTCGGAGTGTAATGTCACTACGGCGAGTCACAATAATTGGTCCTCTAATGAACAACCTGATCGCGGGGAGCATCGATTGGTGTGAGGGCAATCTTGCATCACCAGATGATTTCTATTTTTTTGCTCTTTTGTTGTTTCTTTTTGTAGATGTTTTGTATTTAGGATACCCTTTTAGTCAAATAAGAGTTTCCAACTTCGAGCGGTTTTCACTTTTTACTGCTCAAGCTGCTATTTTGCTTGAGGTTTGCATTGAAGTCGTGGAAGGCAGAGAAATTTATGGGAAGGTTTAGGATGGAAAAATACACAGTCTGGTGAAAGAATCAAGTCAAGATCATTCATGACTTGAAAGTTATTCAAGTTCCAATTTCTGCTTTTTGACCTGAAAAACCTTCCGAGCTCAGTTTGAGGCACCAAATGATCCCGGATGGACCTAAAAATTTGCAGAAATGCCAAAGTAGTTTGTTGAAGGCCTACTTTGTGGAAAATCATCTTTTCGAGAGCTTTCCGAAAAGGTATTATCATTGAAGATCCAACGGTCGGATTAAAAGTTATGGCTACCGGAAGTTGGTGCATATTTTTGAAATGTGCTAATTTTCAACTATGAATTTAACTTGAATTTCAAATTGTAATTTTGGCGCCAAATCGTCAAAAATCTTATCTCGAAGGTTGTTTTTGGTTCCAAACCGAAATAGGCCTATTTAGGGGCTTGTTTCTGATTTTTTTTGGGTAACTTTTTGGGAAAAGAAGTTCGCATGCTGTGAAAGGGGATCTGGGTAATTTTCTGTAAGTTTGTAAATTGCATGTATCACAGAGCTCGAGGATTTGTGATCCTCTGCATGTAAGATTTTTCATTATTGAATAATAAGAAAGTTTGCTAGTTGTGTGCATTATTTCTGTGTCTCGGGTTTGCTCCCTCGTCAGGTGGTATCAGAGCGGGGTTTCTTGAGCGTGTGAACAGATCGCCGATCGTGAGGCAGTTTGCACCAGGACCGTGGTTGTGGGTTCAAGATCTTCAAGATGCCTCCAAGAGTGATGCCTGGTAGGCGTGGTGGTGCCAGAGGTGGCCGAGGTGGTAGAAATGCTGATGGAAGAGATCCATTGGCAGCCAAGGGTTTCAGAGCCCTCCAGAGACAAATTGATGCGTTGCAAGAATAGATGAGAAGAGGGTTAAACCCGGGAAGGAGAGGAGAAAGTGAGGATGAAGACGAGGTGGAAGATTCAGATGTAGAAGAGGAAGAAGAATTGATCGATCAAGATCAGATGCGGTTGATAAGGGCCATTTCAAAGATCGGAAAAAGACCCATCGAAGTCCCGCTATTCCTAAGTCTGGAATCCCCGAGGAGTTGATCGATTGGATCAACGAAGAAGAATATTTCGAGTATTAGAAGAAGTAGAGACCCGTGATCGGGTTAAGTTTGCAAAGACAAAGCTAAAGGCCATGCCAATATATGGTGGAAAGAGGTCCAGCTTGGAGAGAAATCGAAGAGGAAAAGGAAAGATCAGCAGCTGGGATCGTGATGGTGGAGAAACCTAAGAAGCAAAGCTCATACCAAGAGACTATGAATTAGGATCTCAAAGAAATTGCAAGGGTTGAAGCATGAAGCAGATCTCGGGAAAGAATACATAGAATATTTTCACAAGATGATCATCGAACGGCCATGGCTAACAAGGAGAAGGTAGCCCGCTATCTTAATGGGTTACGACCGAGCATTCAAGAGGAGCTAAGCCCCGGGTCAATGACTACCATTGAGGATGCATACCGCTTTCCGAAGTTGAGGAGAAGCTGAACAAAAGATTTGACAGCAAGCAAAAAGGCCGAGGAGGTCAAAGCGGAAGAGGTAGTGGAAGATCTTTTGGGAGCCGAAATGAGGATGAAAGAAAAAATGAAGATGTGGGTACCAGTCGAAACCAGAGGAATGATAACTATTACCGCCCTCGTGATCAAAACAAAGGGTGATCAAAGAGGTAGAGAGGATCTAGGGAGATCGTGTGGCCAGCCCCGGAAGAGGTGTCAGAGGAACTTGTTTCCATTGTGGTGAAGAAGCGCATTCATGAATGTCCAATACAACACCAAGGAAGCACTAATGTAAGGCCGTATGTCGCGGGCTGGGTTGCACATGCAGATGAGGAGGCGCAGCTCTTAAGCATTCGATGATGTCGAAGGGGAGAAGCTCTAGTGGTTAGAAGAGCCCTTGTAACTGGAAAGAGAAGGAGCCGTAATGTGAGGGAAGAATTGCTCCGCGACAAGGTGCAAGTGTGAAGACAAATGTTGTGAAATCATTATTGATAGTGGAAGCACCGATAATTTGGTGTCAGAAGAGATGGTTACGAAGCCGGAGCTGAAAAGGAAAAGGCATCCACATCCATATCGGATTGCCTGGTTGCAGAAAGACCACAAAGTTCTGGTCAATGAGCAGTGCCTGGTGAAGTTCAAGATCGGAAGCTATCGTGATGAGGTACTCTGTGATATCATCCCCATGGATGCATGTCATATGTTGCTGGGGAGGCCGTGGTAGTTCGATAGGCGTGTTGTACATGATGGCCATGCAAACACTTATTCCTTGATGAAGGATGGAATCCGACATAAGTTGAAACCCCTGAAGAAGGACGAAGAAAAGGTATGCAGTAGCGCTAGAATTTGTTTTGTTGATGGAAAGAAATTTTTAGAAGGCATGAAGCATGAGCATATGTGTTATGCATTGATTCCTAGAATGGATAAGGAGGGTAGTGAGAAGGTACCAGTAGAAGTTTCTGGACTATTGGATGAGTTTCAGGAGATTATTTCTGATAACGTACCTGAGGGTTTACCACCAATGAGGAAGATCAGTCATCAGATTGACTTGATCCCTGGAGCTAGTTTGCCAAATAAAGCAGCTCACAGAATGACTCCTGCAGAGAATGAGGAGTTGAATAAACAAGTTCAAGATTTGCTGAGGAAGGGTTTGATTCGAGAGAGTCTGAGCCCATGTGCAGTACCTGCAGTACTAGCACCAAAGAAGGATGGGGAGTGGAGGATGTGTACGCATCTGCAGAGCCATAAATAAGATAACAATCAAGTACAGATTTCCCTTGCCATGATGGACACTTGATGGATCAAGCTGGAGTGGAGCGCGAAGATTTCACAAAGATTGATCCAAGAGTGGATATCACCAAACTGATTCGTGAGGGAGATGAATGGAAGACGCCTCAAGACCAAAGAGGCCTCAGACGAGTGGTTAGTCATGCCTTTGGGCTAACCAATGCACCGAGCACATTCATGCGGCTCGTGAATGAGGTATTGAAAGAGTTTCTAGGGAATTTTGTCATTGTGTACTTAGATGATATTTTAATATTCAGTAAATCCCTAGGTGAGCATTTGATGCATATTCATAGAGTCTTTGAAAAGTTGAGAGAAGAAAAATTGTTGATTAATCTGAAGAAGTGTAGTTTTGTAAAGAAAGAGTTAGTGTACTTGGGGTTCGTTGTCTCGGCAGAAGGTCTAAAGATGGACCCAGAGAAGGTGAAGGCTATTCTGGAATGGCCTACCCCAA